>JASJET010000012.1:6987500-7277500 GCA_034092305.1 Diaprepes abbreviatus | reverse complement strand
TAATCCTGACCAAAACTTCATAGAAAACTTAACATTTTTCATATCATATAAAATGGCGTTTATCATTCTCCATTTTGCTTTTATTTCTAGATCTTATATAGCCAGGGACATTTACGTTATTAAGATGAATCTAAGGATGTCTCATTATCAAAATCGGTTAAACCATTCAAATCCTCCGAGGGTATTAACAAACGGAACATATGTACTGGCGGCATCACTGTAGTCGAGTAAATAGCAAAAAATAATTTATGCTTAACTTGTTGCCATTCATTTCATTTCAAATAGTTCTTTTTATCTAAATGTGACTTTGAATAATCTTAGAAAGCTTCTTAAAACATTTTATCTTCATCCAACCTTTCTCTCGCGTATTCTGGCTTCCTTAATCCATATAGGGCCACTAAACATTTCAAATATCATCCACGGTATTTTCACCGTGCTACGCCTATAAACCGCAATTTTTATTTTATCATATTCACTTGACATATCTTCGAACATATAGGCTCTCTTTTAAATAGAGTACATTCCGCGGAATACGGCCTTTTGAACGCCGGGCCGCCGACATTTGTTTGCGTTGTAGTTTGGAACGGTTATTTATGAGTTAAGAGGCAAATATGTCATGAATCTTTAACCAGGAGTTAGATTTATGTTGTGTTAAAACCGCCATTACGTAAAAATGGACAAAGGATAGCGGCTACCTTGCGCTTTGAGATGATGAATGTCGGATATTAATATTGTTTTTCCTCATTGTTCCATTTAGACTAGCAGATTTTTCTCAAAGATTAATGGGTGTAAATTTGGTTGTCAGGCAATTCACGTTGGTAAGTCTTTTATCAAAATATCCAACTAGTAAGACACAAAATGTGTAGAATGAGACGTAATATTAACATAAATTGTATATATTGCAAGGATGTGCTTGTTAATATACAATAAGTTCCACAAAAACGTGTTAACAAAATATAATTACCTAAAAGGAGACACTAGTTTACGATCTAAGATGCGCTCCCTTTAATAAATTGAAAAGGTATGATATTTTCGTCTAGTTTTGTATGAAAGATGCAGACTTTATCATGTATTTTTCTGCGGCACCATAAGTCATTTTTGTGCCTTTTACGTGTCTGCATAGAACATTTTATGATATTTTGCACTCAATATGAATATATATGTCTGTTTCACTTCACAAATATTAAGCAACTATCAGTGCACAGCATGGAGTAATGGAGAACCTTAAGTGTTGTGCCTATCAACGTAAATTTAAACAAACAAAAATTAAAAAAAAAATAAGGTTATCCAAAAAAATATTGATTAAAATTTAATAAACGAGGAAGAGAGGATTGAATTAACGTTTCAAAGATGTCCGTCATTATCCTATGAACAACCTGGCAATGTCTAATTTGAAGCATTCAGGATTCCCTTAAATCCAACGTATAATATATGACATCATTCTATTTAAAAAAAATACAATCTTCTATATATTATGTAACTACAGCATTGTATAATGTTTTCTCGTAACCTCATTGTCAAGGCCTGTATTAACAACAGGGAAGTTGGAGGGGGTAAAAGGAAGGAGAACATCCTCGGGATGCGCGATACTCCTAAAAGTATCGATATTTGTTATCGATCCGTATCGTAAGAAACAGTATCGATACAGGAAAATATACGATATGGGTATTTACACAAAAATCTTTGAAATCGCGTTTGAATTTAGAAAACTACCATTACAATAAATGAATTCCGAGTTCCTAGATCAAATACATATAAAATACAACCAGAAAGCGAGAAATACAATAATTGTTTAAGATAAAATAGCATTAATATCTATCGAAATGGATTTTATGACAGGATTTTTTTCTAAAAAACGCCCTTCGCTGTCTAAGCTCAAAATTCGGTATAATTCAATAGTATTTCGATAGATCGGATAATTGGAAGTGAAAAAATTATCAAAAAACAAATCAAAACAAATAAAAAGAAAATGGCCTCCGCCATTTAATGTGACTCGTTCCTAAAACCCGAAAAATTAGCACTGTTGCCAGATTGCAAATACGATTTCTGTGAAATTCATATATATTCTTTTCTTTCACAAAGTGTCCCGCCTTTACGTGGTGTCTGCTAGACAATAACATTTTTAATTAATAAATCTAGGTTCGTTTCAGGTTCTGAAGTTATGCCAATCCCGAATTAACCAAAACTGATCAAAAATATTGGGTGGTTAAAATTAATTTTACCTTTTTTTATACATTACAAAAATTAAACTGCATTGTTAACTGTAATGGATAAATTTTATAATTTATATTAGGAAAGTATAAGTCTAGGTCAATTTAGGTTAGTTCAGGTTAGTTTCAGATTTACAAATTAACCAAAATCAAGCTAAACCTGAAGTAACTAAAAATTTGGGTGCTTAAGATCAATTTTTCCCTGAGACTGTATAAAACATTACAAAAATTAAACTCTGTTGTTAACTGAGATGAACAAATTTTATAGTTTATACCACGAAAGAATTTTATATCTGGCAACGTGTGAAAAGAATATTAGTCGTTTTTGCGAGTCTGATGGTCGATGGCTTTTCCGGGACATATTTTTGGTTTTTCGTTGAAAATACAAGTTTTTTTAAATCTATTCATTAAAATTGGTGCAAAAATATTTAAAATATATTCCATACATGATATTTGAATTAGTACCATTGAAAATAAATATGTAAGTTCGGTGTGTTCTTCAGAATTAAAAGTGGTTGATGAAGTGACGCTTGGTGTTTTGCCGGGAAAATGAGGAAAAATTAGTTAAAAATCAAAGCCAAAGTCATATTCTACGACCTCAAAATAGGGGGTAAGTATATTTTTTTTTCCAAAAGACGTCGTTTTCCTCGATTTACTATGATGTAAATAATTACCAAAATATAAAAAATTTATTTGCCAATACCATACATTGATGTATTGTTGTAAATAAAAAGTCTGCACAAATGTCTTGAAAATATACACAAATATAAATTCCTTAATTTAACTAATGTCACTGCACGACACAACAAAAAAATCAAAAGAAATTTAAGCGTCGAAGACGATGACAAACGACAACATTAAACACAAAGAATACACCGGGATGCCGATCGTCACTTTCGCAAAATCCTGCTCTGATTTTCTGGTTCTCATATTGCCAACCTCATACAACAAATTTACTAACAAATTTCATTTTGCGGTTACTCCTCGTAGCCACTTGAAATCAATTTATGACATATATTTTCTGCATATTACGATAATTTTTTGGCATGTAGTCTATTTTTGTAGCTGTCCATATCCCGTCTTGGTTAACAATCGACTCTTTTATAACACAAATAGAAATAATTCTGGTAATCAGGAATTCTGCTCAGTTTAATAAAAAATCGCATGAAATTAACATGTTTAGTAAAGATTTTTTCTATATGTTAATCAGTGGCAGGCAACCTTCCAAGCAATAATATTATAACTAACTTTTTACTTTTGACATTTAAAAGCGTATCAAATGTCCTGTACATACACCAACCGACTTGTTAACACCAAATAGGCAATAAAAATATTATATGTCTGCTTTATACCGACATAAATATTACAACTGTTACAAGATCATTATCAGAAATTTAAATCAAGTCACTTTTGACATGGTAAATTTATGGTTGTTTTACTACCAGCGCAATATGAGATTTGATTTCTCAATTGGACATTTGGCATTGTGTTAAACACCTGTAAAGCGTTATGTTTTAAAGTCTGATGGTAGTAAATCTGGTCAGCTGGGATTCCCGTTCATATTAATGGTTAAAAAGGAGATTTATTTGTTTCTGGTTTAATTGAAATGGATGATATCTAAGTTCTAGTAGTGATTGCTTGTATATAAGTAGCAATAACACCTAAAATGCAGTGTTCGTTAAAGAATAATTTTCTAATTCAAAATTACTCAAGCAATTGAATAATTCGCTGGGTTTTTTAACCCTTGTTAAAACCGAATTAAAATATGTTAATCCCCAGAAACACCAATTACCAAATTTGTTAAATCAAATGATCAATACTATTTGTTTTTTTTTGAGCACCCGCAGGGTTCCTGCACATACCAATCTCCCAAATTAGGTACCCGACTGATATAATTACAAGTTCATTTTCGTTTTAAAACTCGGTAACCTACTTCTGTGTATTATAAGTATATAACTGGAGGCTCGCGGTTATACCAACTGTTTCCGGTAGGTTCCACCTGACATTATGATGATTTTTTAATTAAGAATCCATGGTAATCATTAATTAAGTTTCTTTATGGGTGCTCAAGTCATTCTGTCTTATATAATACCTTTACCAGACATACAAGTAAAAATTTTAAAATGAAAAGCATGATATTTTATTTTGACGTATATAATCCATTATATTAATCAGATAATTGGTCCTTAGAAATACCCTAATTTCAATATATATATATATATATATATATATATATATATATATATATATATATATATATATATATACATATATATATATATATATATATATATATATATATATATATATATATATTTATATATATATATGCCTTAAAAAATTTTGAAACAATAAACCTACCCGAACATTACAGACTCATTTCGCTAGATGTTATATCTTTGTATACAAACATAACAAATCAACTTGTCCTCACTATTTTAGCAGAAAAATGGAAATTTAAAGAAATATACATCGCTATCAAAAAATTATTTTATGGATACTGTTGACCTCGTTCTAAATACAAATTACTTTCAGTACGAAAACACCTTTTACAAACAATTCGATGGATGTGCTATGGGATCACCAATTTCATCTATCATTGCTCAGTTAGTAATGGAATATTTAGAGGAAAAAGTTTTAGAAAAATTAAATTTTAATATAATATTTTTCAAACGTTTTGTCGATGATTGCATAGCAGCCGTGCCACAAAACAAAATAAATGAAATTCACCAAGAGTTTAACAGTTTCAACAAAAAATTACAATTCACGTCCGAAACAGAAAAAAATAATAAAATAAATTTTCTAGATATGACACTTATACGTAGAAAAACAAAATTTTAACTGAATGGTACACCAATCCCACTTGGTTAGGTAGATATCTAAACTGTTTCTCTAATCATTCAAAAACTCAAAAAAATAGTATTATAATCGGTCTGTCTGATCGTGCTATCTCCCTAACGTCTCCAGAATTCCGACCAAAAATACAGCAAAAAGTAAAAAAGACACTAATAGATAATAATTTCAATGAAAAAATTATCACCAAAATAATTAATAAACGAACATATAAATTTTATAATAACGTAATAACAAAAAACATAGAACATAAACAGCAAAAATATATAGCATTACCTTACACTAGTGAGCTGTCAGAAAAAATAAAATACATTTTAAAAAAGCATGATATTATCGTATGCCATAGTTCACATAATAAATTAAATACACTGTTCACAAATTTAAAAAGTAAAACTCCTCTCATGAATAAATCAAATGTAATATATTCGATCCCTTGCACAAATTGTTCCAAAAAATATATAGGCATGACGAGCCAATTACCGAAGAACAGATTGAATGGCCATAAATATCCGAAAAACGCATCATCAGCGGTAAACAAACACACACAGAACGAAAAACATACTTTTGATTATAAGAGTACCATAATAAGAAACAAAGATATGAATTACCAAAAATTACAGATAAAGGAAATGATTGAAATTAAAATAGATAAAAACACCGTTAACGACAGAACAGATATGGGAAATTTGAGCCACATTTACACAAGCCTAATTTAAATAAAAATATTAATTATTCGATCCTGTCAAATAAGAATCAAAAATTGAATATCCTCTTAAACATGAAAGTAAACGTATACTTTATTTTGTTTTTTTTTTGTGGATTGTAAAATATAAAAAATAAAACACACCATGTATCTTCAATAGACGATGTAAAGATTGAATTTCATTATTAATAAAGTAACAAAATGTCAAGATGTGTATCGGTTAAAATTAAATATTTTTTAAAAATTTAAATACTGCTTTAAAGTGTTTTGTTTGTTTTTTTTTTTAATTGTAGATATGTTTCTTGTGTGAATGTTTTAATTATATAAAAATATTTTTAGGAAGGAAAATAAAACAAAAAAAATTTAGAAAATTCCTTAAATAATGGGCGAAACGTCAATTGTTTTGCATTTTTTGTTAAATAAAGAACCTAAACCAAGAAAAGACAAAATGCAGTCAAAAGGGTGGTTGGCCAGAAAACTGAACTCTTTTTTGTTAGTCTAGCTTTCGAGAAGTTTATTTCTCTTTATCAGGACTTGTACAAAAGAAAAAATAACCTTCCTTAAATCTATTTCTCGCCTACCAAAGTAAGTAAATATAAAAAGCCAGGTTTTGTTCAACAGAAACCGTTATTATACACTCTACACGAGGATTACCTATTGTAACAAAAAAAAATATTCTACATATATATATATATATATATATATATATATAATATATATATATATATAGATAGATAGATAGATAGATAGATAGATAGATAGATAGATAGATAGATAGATTTTGAAAGAAATTGTCTATTTTGCTATCTAATTAATGAAATTTCTACCAAGCTTTTTAAACTAAACAGGATAGTTAAAAAGGAGCTGAATCCAGTAAATCCTTTTTCCTCTGGCTGGTTACAAGAGTTCTACAGATTTAGATTTACAGACGTTGCCAGAATAAACATTTTCAAAATCTACATTGACAAAATCTTATGTTATTACAAGATCTATAAAAAATACGTCAGGAAACTAAATGACCTTAATATTAACGGAAAAATGCACATGAAGATCAATCAAATATTACCAGAGAAAGGCAATTCAGGTCTTTTAAACAAAATCGTGAACCAGATACTAAGATCATTTTATGACAGGCCACAGAATGGCCCTGAAATTAAACTCTGAACGGAATTTGTTCTGTTTTTAGCAAAATCAAAACGCAAAACGTCAAAAAAAATATAATAGCGTACCGCACAACAAACAAACGACAACTACAAAACAACTCTGAATTTGACAGGAGGGGTGACATGGTTTAAAATATGTTTAGATCTGTTTTGAAACACATTTGAAATGAGGTTACTATTCTATTTCCGATCGCCCAAATACGATAATAACAAAGTGCATATGTTCTCTTATTTGAAAGGCGCCAACCTGCAAACCTAAGGAAGGGTCGCCACTGCCGGATTGTGAAAATTACATAAGATTCGGCCCTGGTAATCTTGAAACAGAATTAAATGTCCACTTTAAGAAGGCTTTCTTCAATTTATAAGAGAATAATATAGAAAAAGATAGAAAAGTATAAGTAATACCAAAAAATTTAACACTAATTGAACCATGGCTAAAAAACTTTAATTCTATGCACAAAAATTGTTTACCCAATAATTCTGCATACGAAACGTCGAAACAAAATTCTACGAAAAGCTTGTTAAAAGGTGTAAACAGAGCGCTGACAGAGATCAAGGCGCAGTGACTGCATTAGACGTTTTTCATACAAACATTGGTACCGGT
Source organism: Diaprepes abbreviatus (assembly GCA_034092305.1). Lineage (NCBI taxonomy): Eukaryota > Metazoa > Arthropoda > Insecta > Coleoptera > Curculionidae > Diaprepes > Diaprepes abbreviatus. Next base: position 7,269,967 of record JASJET010000012.1, on the reverse strand, counting down.
ACTAATATTTTTTTATTGTTACAAGTTAGATACATAAATTGTCATTGCTTAAACAATTTACATTGTGTTGATTTAGGTACGTCATAGTTGAAAATATTTCGTACGCCTACAACTTGTTTGGCAGGTTTTAAAATTTAAATTCAATTACCGTGGTAAATGAGTTGGAATATTCGGATACCTATACTATTATTCACATCCTAATTGCGAGTGTCTCGGACATTGAAAAATGGAAGTATGTTTATATTGGAACTGAGAAGTTTCGGTTAAAATAGTTTTAAAGAAAACGTGGGAAATTGAAAAGTATTGTTTAAAATTAGTAATAAAATAAATAAGTAAATGAATAATGTTTTCATATTATCAAAAAGTATAAGTAAGAATGGACTTTTATAAACTATAAGAGTCAGGCTCAAAGCAACAATTAGTCAAGTAAGTTCCCTAATAAATTATGCGTAATCTGTATTCCAGTCAGAAACAAGATTTTTGCATTAACTTCTGCAATAAAGAAGATCTAAATTTGACCGATCTTTTCTATGTATGTATGTATGTACGTCGATTACTCCGGACAGGCGGCACCGATTTGAATTAAATTTCTTGTATTTTGTCCAGGAAGTTGCTGGGGTGGTCCCACATTATCTTGCTCGAAATTGGTTCAGCAAAATCCAAGTTGGCGCTGATAATACGGCGGTCAAAAAAATTTATTTTGTCCATCCAAAATTGGTATAGGGGAGTTTTTGGGGTCGTACACAACGAATTTAAAATTATTTTTATGAAATTCAATGTGGCAGATCCAATATTTTGTCCAAAATTGGTACAGGAGGAGGTGGAGTATCAGGGTTTAGATTACGAATTTAGAATATGACGGACTAAAAATTTAGCATCTCTTGATGTTGTCTAAAATCGATAAGTGTAAGGAGATTTTTTAAGGGTGTAAATTATGAATTTAAAATTATTAAAAAAAGATTTATTATGGCTGAACTAAAATTATATTTATCAGAAATCAGATTTGTTTTATTTCTAATAATGTAGTTATGTTTAATAGATGCACCCTCAAAAAGATCTCTGTTATCAACAATAAACATCACCGAATCCAAAATGTACATACCTATTATCATCAAAATATTGTTACTAATAAACATAGTCCTACAACTGTCTTGTTGTTTCATTGCAAAAATACATCGTAAACATCTTTTTTGCAGAATCAAAATTCTATTGATATCACAGGAATTGCCCCAAAATATCAAACCATATCTGAGTCTGGACTGTACAAATGCATGGTAAGCTGACAGAGCTGCATCGATTCCAATTCTCTCCGAAATAATTCTTAATGCGAAACAATACTGAGATATTCTAGTGGCAACTCTCTCGATGTGCGCCCCCCAGTCCAACCTTCTATCGACGTTTAGTCCCAAAACAACAGCGCTCTCAACTGATATTATTGTTGTATCCTCAAACGTTACATTAAATTGATTATTCAATCTGTTACCAAACATAATGCACTGTGTCTTGGAAACATTTAGCGACAGGCTGTTGGACCGAAAGTACCCATCGAGAGTGTCCATCACAGATTGAACCTTCATCGACAGCAACTCCGCCGTGCTTTCATTGAATATAAGCGATGTATCATCAGCATATTATACAGTCTGCTCTCGAGAGATTTCGGGTAAATCATTTGTGTAAAGAATATACAAAAGAGGTCCAAGTATTGATCCTTGAGGGACGCCACTCTTCATTTTAATCCTCTGAGACACTATAGCCCTACCATGGAGATCAGACTCCATAACACACTGAGTCCTGTCCGTCAAATGCGATCTTATTAATTGCAGCGCGTTACCCCTTATACCATACATTTCTAGTTTTAATAATAATGTTTTATGATCCACAGCATCAAAGGCTTTAGAGAAATCCAGGCACATGGCCAATGTTTGCTTTTTTTATTTAGATAATCTATAATTTGTATAAGTGTTTGGTACAAAGCTCTTACTGTGGATTTCCCTTTTCTAAAGCCATTTTGTTTATCTGATATTACAGAGAACTTATCCAGAAATGTTACAATTCTCTGAAATAAAATTTTTTGAAAAATCTTGCTTATATTAGGCAATAGCGAGATTGGTCTATAATTCTTTTCTTCAGATTTCTCCCCCTTTATATATATATATATATATATATATATATATATATATATATATATATATATATATTAAAACATGTTAATAATACGGAGGTCGTTAAGGCACGAAGGGTTCGATAATTTGGGCATCGATATATTACACTGATCAAAATAATAACTTATTTCTACACTATATAAAGTAGCATCAATACTTGTTGCATTTGTCTGTATATCATTTAAAATTTTGTAGATATCTGATAATGAGGTTAGATTAAAACAAAAATTTAGGATAAGAAGTATTATATAAAAAACTTTTTAAAAAGTTCTGTTGTTGCTGCAACCGGAACTAGTTTGTTAAAATATACCAAAAAATTATAAACATCATTAGCATCAACAAAATTTTTAGGATCAGAATAATTCTTACTAAATTTTTTTATCGCTCGTCAAGTTTTGGGCTGGTCTTTTTCTAAACTCAGAGAATCTAAATTTTTTTTTGTGCTTCTGACCATTGTTACTGTAAAATTCCTTAACTGTGTATAAAAACCTCAATCATCCTAGTCCCTACTTTTTTAAATTTGAGCAAAATTTATAATCGAAAATAAAAATTGTTAGCCTTTGTTTTCGTTTTATGTATTTTATTTGTCTAATAAGCCTGAGGAATGAATTAAGGAAATTATAGTTTTTGCGCTAGAAAACCCTCGACATATGAAGACAATTATTCACTCTCGGCTAGTTTAATTATTTATACTGAATTTTACGAGAACTATAAATAACAAACTAATTGGCTCGAGACGGTGCAACCTCGGTCAGCAGGTAAAAATTAAAGATAAAAATTTAGAGAAGATATTTTAAATATTCGTGGGTGGACAAACGACTAAAAATAACAAAGAAAAGATACCGCACAAAAATGCATTCGTAATGAGGTTCCTGACCTAGCCTAAAGGTACAGTCGATGGAAAAAATAAGTAGCAAATATAAAGGGTGTTTTATATAGAGGTATAAAACTTTAAGTTGGCAACACTTTTTTAACTGGCGGCCATTTTGTCAGCTGTCAAGTGATTTATGTTTAGTTTGGTTTGGCTTTTCAACACTCGTCAATAGACTGACGCCTGAACAACGCTTCCAAATTGTGCAAATTTATTTTGAAAATCATGGTTCTGTTCGAAATACGTATCGCGCACTACGTCCATTTTACGGTCAACATAATCGTCCATCAGAGCAATCATTTCGATTACCTATGGAACGTTTTCGCACCACGTTTACTCTAAATGATAATACGCATCCACAGAGATGTCGTACAGTGCGTACAGAAGAAGTCATTGCTGCTGTAGAGCGTAGCGTAGAGGAAGACCCGAATGAGTCTATCCGCCAGGAATTGGATCTGTGTTCATTCACTTTATGGAAGATTTTGTGGAAAGATCTTGGTTTGCGTGCTTCCAAATTCCAACTCGTGCAAGAATTGAAGCCACACGATCACCTAGCAAGGCGTAGATTCGATGAATGGGCGCAAAACAAGATTGCCGTTGATCCCGATTTTCATAAGCGAATTTTGTTTAGCGGTGAAGCTCACTTTTGTTTGAATGGATACGTCATTGAACAAAACTGCCGTATTTGGAGTGATGATAATCCTCAAGTGTATGTTGAGACACCGTTACATCCAGAAAAACTGACTGTTTGGTGTGCTTTATGGGCTGGTGGAATCACTGGTCCGTACTTCTTTAAAAACGATACTGGTCAGAACGTTATAGTCAATGGTGATCGCTAAAGAGCCATGATTACTGACTTTTTCGTTCATCAATTGAACAATCATGATGTGCAGGAGCTGTGGTTTCAACAAGACGGCGCAACATGTCACACAGCTCGTACCACAATTGATTTATTGAAGGAAACGTTTGGTAACCGCATAGTTTCACGTTTCGGACCCGTGAATTGGCCTCCAAGATCGTGCGACTTAACGCCGCTAGACTATTTTCTGTGGGGATATGTGAAGTCGCTAGTCTACGCCGATAAGTCCGAAACGATTGATCACTTGGAGGACAACATTCGCCGCGTTATTGCCGATATACGGCCACAAATGTTGGAAAAAGTTATCGAAAATTGGACCTCCAGATTAGACTACATCCGAGCTAGCCGTGGCGGTCATATGCCAGAAGCCATATTTAAATTATAATGCCAGAAGGTTATCTTTCGAATAAAGTAAATTTCATGTCAATTTAAAAAATTGATCTTTGTTTTATTCCATTTAAAAGTTCTATACCTCTATAAAAAAACACCCTTTATATGGAATCGCCAAGTTATAAATCTGGTAGTAGGGCAGTAGAAAAAAAATATTAACTTAAAAACTATTATATCTCCGTAAATACCAATTCAAAAGGAAAATTTCGCGCAATAAGAGTGGTTTTCAAAACATTCGCTAGGCTTTCCTAATTATTAGATCTGAAAAATCTAACGTGATTTTCAAGCTTGAGTGGTGGGAGTGCGCCTCAGCAGGTGGCAGCTGTCGCGTAAAAACTGAAATTGAAAATTTAAATTCGCATGTAAAAAGATCATTATTTCGATTTCAAGGTTTTTTTTTTTAAATCGATATGTCGTCAGTCAAGGAGAACGCGTTTTAATCCACTAATGTGCAACTTACAAACATCCTGAAATACATGTAATATTAGGATTTCTTTGTAACAAACATAGCTTCATTAAAAAGTATTGCAACGAAGTACTAGGGCAATTCGACCGCGTCCTTATTGAAATATTGTAACGAAAACCTATACGAATTCGGATAAGTCCTTATAGAAATATCATATCGGTTAATCATCATTGTTAGTCATATTTCTAGTAGAATTCTAGACTTTTAATTTAGTATATTCTACAGATGTATACAAATAAGTAGGATGATTTAAGATTGAGTTGTATTTGAACAGTGAAAATGTTAACAAAGAGTTACTAAAGAGTTGAAAGTACTTAGTGAAAGTGTCGTTTTTATTCGAAACCAGTGAGTCCAGCTATTGATCGGGTCTCTGCTCTTCAACGCGTTTAATTGAATAACAATTTGAATCAGAGATATATTCAAAAATCCATCTTAAGAGTAAACTTTAACGGTGATTTTCACCCCTAAATATGCTTAAAATAGATAAAAAAATACTTATCTCTAATTTTTCACGATCTACAACATAATCAAAAAATCATCAAAATCGGTGAGTTCGAGTTACAGATAAGGCTAAAAAATAGAATTTGAAATTAACAGATGGGGTTTGCAATCTCTATGGCTGAAACTACTATGGAATAATTTCCAATTCGTTTCCTTGAAATATAACAAGTTGATTCCGAGATATATTCAAAAGTCCATTTTCGGGGTTAAATTTTGAAGACGATTTTCACCCCCTAAATACGCATAATATCTCATTTTTTCGCTACAATGTAGTCAAAAATAATCCGTTAATTCACGTTGTAGTACTTTCATTCAGTGATTCTGCGACCAGTAAGTTGAAATCTGACATAGCCAAATAGTAATATATGAAATTTTTAACTCGGAATTGTCATTGTTTAATTACAAATAAATAAACAGACATTTGCGCGTTTTTTGAAAGTTTACCGCAATAATGTAAAATGGTATTTCAGTTTTGTTATATAGAATCCCTTATATTTTACAGAAGAACGGCCAAAGTTAAAGGCATGGGTAATCAGGATAAAATATGTGTCAAAATAAATAAATATTCGCAAAATTAAATTCAGTCAAATAATATCATCATAAATATCAATCATTTCTCTTTTATAAGTCTCCTAAAAAACATACCTAAATAAGCAAAAAATTACCTATTTTTCACAAAATCTCGCGCCCTTAGTCACACTGTTAACAATACCACGGGCAGAATAACCAGTTCAATCGGTCGTAAAGTATCAGACAAATTTATCGTCAGCAGAACGCATACTTCACCTTCTGTCGGCCACCGTCCGAAGAGTTTAATGTCTCCCACACCATAAAGGAAAAAATTCCTGGGTATAAAAACTGTCTTATCGTTTTTCAAGTCGCCGATAACCGTGGTAGAATAGTCTGGTAAAGTGATGAGACGTTTCATCATCCAATTAACAGAAAAAGTTTGACTGTATTTTAAGCAATTTTTGAATTTTTTTATTAAAAAGGTGTCTATTTGTTCTGAGCAGAATTTGCTTATTTGCTTTATTTTACATGGATCTAAATAAAAATTTTCTATAAATTTAAAAATGTTTTATTTTCATAATCCCTAGCTATAGCACAATTTTTATTATTTTATGGCAGAGAGAGCGGTCGAAGCGAGGGGCGTTAAGTTAATGTTATTTCATGTTAAGTTAATCATATTTCTATTGTTCGCGAGCAGCATGACCAAAGATCATAGTGGTTCATTTTCTATCGCTTTTTGGTGCGAACTGAAAGGAATTTCTTTTATCTAGTTGGACAGATTTATGGTTCGCTCTTTCGAAAAAAAACTATTTTGCAGCGAGACCGGAAAATATCAGGAAATTAGCTTCTTGTATCCCAAACGCTTTTATTATCTCCATTGATGCCTGCCGTTGGGAGCACAAGAGTTTCGCAGAAAATTTGCATGGTACGCCTGACATCAATCGAAGTCTCTATTTTTATTATATTAGTGTAAACATTGAAAAAAAAAACACACACAGTGGTTTACGTTTGTGAAGTGAACAGTTAAAATTTACTTTTGTATTGGTAATTTTATTATGAACACAGTTCTATATTATCCAATGTCATTGTAATTGATTTACTCAAATATCTCGCCAAAAATGCATTTTCAAAAAAAAATGTTTCATACAAAAATTCTAGAGTTCGAAGAAGGCCACTTGGATTTGGCCTTATGGGTAATCTTTAAAAATGACCTTAAATTTGCTTTCATATATATATATATATATATATATATATATATATATATATATATATATATATATATATATATATCTTTAGAGGCAAAATTTTTCCCGCTTTCCATTCCCAAATAAAATGTAGGTACTCCCGTTTAAGAAAAAATCAATTAACTTTCCATTAACCCCCTATGTCACTCTCAAAGTCAAATCCAAGACCACTAATAAATGGCCCTTTTCGACTATCTCTTTTGTGAGATATTTAAATGGAATAATGAAAATATGACCTTTAAATAATCTTCAAATGACACTCACACCCCTACATTGTTTATATCGTTAGATGAAGAATAAACAAATGAATGAACAAAAGGTGGTGATACTTGATCATCAATGCTTAGGCCTCGTTAGTCTCTTTACATCTCACCATAGCTGCAGGTCATTTGAGGCCGATTGTCTGCGAATCCAAGTTAATCTCGTGAATTAAACTCACCTAACTGCTTTCGGTAACAAAATTATATCTCCGAAATATCCCTGTCTCAGTCCGTTGAGTGTTGAACACTCTCCGAAGACATGGTTGGAACAGTTTCGTCCTCCTTCAGACACCATCTGCACGTCGGGTCTTCTACGACATCAGTCTTATGATGGCGACCCTTCAGGTGACAATGTCCTGTCAACAGTTCTACTACAATTCGCAGCTCTTTCCTTCCTAAGGGAAGAAGCTTCCTAGTAAGCCGTGCGCTAGGCTAGTTATATATTCCTTGGTACACCTTATTTTGGAAGCTTCACTCCTCGATTCAATAAATTTGCTTTCCAGCAACAATTTTAATTCCCTTTTACGAAGGGCAACTGGGACAGGTAGAGTTGGTTGGGGTAATATGGTTCAATTGCGGACCACATCTTTGCCAGAAGATCCACCTTCTCATTCCCGAGTGACCCAAAACCCACAGGAGTATGATTGTACAGCCGTTCCTTGTCAGACTACTCAGTACATTCTTGCCCTCACCATCAAACACCAGTCGCGAAGTTCCGACACCGACAGTCTGAACATATGTTTATTACCCTATTCCTGCTTATGTCCCTTTCTCAAAGAAGGCCAGATTGCAGAATAACATAAATTTTCGCTGTAAAAGTTATCGCACATTGTTCGAGAGAGTAGAACTCTCTGACTTCCGTGCTCCTGCCGAACACTCTAGCTCCATCTCTTTGATCTTGTCGAGATTCATCTGTAAACCACCAGGATACATTTCTCGGAAGATTTTGCTGTCTGTCCCATTCCTCTCTACTTTGCAAAAGTATCTCAAGGCAGTGGTTGGGTTAGATGCGGAATTTTCTCCCCATCCCCAAAACAAAAAATTGATTTTTACCATTTAAAAAAAATCTGATAGGTCATTTTCAAAGTCATATCCAATATCACTGCCAAATGGCCCACTTTGTACAAGATATTTTTTTTCGAAAATACATTCCTGGCGAGATATTTGAGTGGATCAATGGAATTTTCGCCTTCAAATGACTTCTAAATAACACCTAATCGGAGGTTTTCGGGTATCCCGTGTATGTGCTGAGTCCTTCTCAGGACTGTAAGACAGCTGACGTTTCGGTGAAATCTCATTCACCATTTTCAAAGCTCACTGTACGATGAACTGACGCTTACGACTCGGGTGCTGTCGGTTTCGTGTGTACGTGGGGCGCGTTAATTGGCTGGATGGTTCTAACCAATCAGGTTGCGAGCTCTGCTACGCTTCATCAGCGCTGTTGCCAGTATTTGAGATCGTGTTGCCGAGTTGTGATCTGTTTCTTTAGTATCTACGACTGGTTGATGTTTCATAAGCAGATTTTTCTAAGTATTAGGCAATCGCTGGCTAGCATCTCTGATATTTAAGTTGTGGGGCCTCTTTGCAATTTCGATGGCTTCGCTTATAACTCTTTTGTATATATGTTCGTTTCCTCTGGTGCTTATTTTATGATTGGTTTGGCTTAAGTAGGATGAGCTGCATTCTCCGCATGGAACTTCGTACATTTCCTGGCTTTCCAGAGGGATTCTTTCTTTAGCTGTTGGCAGGAGATTTTTCACTTCACGGTCTGTGGTGAAAATGGTTTCAATGTTGTGTGTATCTTGAGAATATTTGCGATTCTGTCTGTGGTAACCCTCACATAAGGAACAAAAACTTTGGAGCTATTCTCTTAGTTTTCGCTATTTTTCGGTGCCAAGAATTCGTTTTTAGAGCCTTATCTATACGTTTCTTTTTATAACCATTTTTTGTTAGGACGTCTCGCAGTATGTTCATTTCTTTGTGGTAATTTTCTTGATCTGTAAAGGACTGCAATCGAAATGCATATGATTTCACGATGGCAAATAATTGGTCGGGATGGTGATGTGAATCGGCGTTGAGGTATCTGTTGGTATGAGTGGGTTTTCTGTAGACAGTATGCGAAAATAAGCCATCCTCTTTTCTTTTCAACAGGATGTCTATAAAAGGTATTTTTCTTTCCTGTTCTGTCTCCATGGTAAATTTGATTTTTGGGTATATACTGTTTATGCGATTTAGGAAATTTTTGAGATTTTCGTCTTCATATTGCCAAATAACGAATGTGTCATCTAAGTAACGTAGCCATGGTCTTGGTTTGTGTGAGGTCTCTAGCTTTTGATTCGAAGTCTTCCATGAATAAGTTAGCGAGTACAGGAGATAGCGGTGATCTTATAGGGGCTCCATCGACTTGTTTATATCGCGGACCTTCATAAGTAAAATAGGTGATATCGAACCAGTGTCTAGCTAATTCGACGATATATTTTGCCAGATTATATTTATTTTCTATTACAGAAAGAGCTTCTTTGACTGGCATTTGCGTAAAAAGTGATTACGTCGAAACATTTTCTTGTAAACATATATTTTTTTATTATTTCGCAGAAATGTTACTAGTTTTTAACGTAAGAGGCCGTTTTTTCGACCAAGGGTTGGAGAATGGTGGCTAGATGTTTTGCTAGGACCTGAGTTGGGGAGCCAACAGAGTTTACTATTGGTCTGACTACTGGTTTTACAGTACATACATGGGATACCCGAAAACATTCGATTACACATCACAGCAGTGAGAACATATGTATATATATATATACATATATATTAAAAGAATTTCGTATTCATCCGGACTAAACTACTGATGTTATTACGTAATCGTTCTGGGTATTCTCAGTCATTCGCTAAAACTGAACTCTCAATCTCTCGATTAGGAAATCATCGGTTTACATTGAGAATTTCCCACTTTTTTATCGCCAGTCTCATATTTATTGATCGAACTGAATAAAATGTATCGATTTTAAAATAATCTTTATCTTACCGCCATTCCTTTCATAAATAAAACATTTCCTTGGCCATTAAGCGTGTTGAGCCTCATGAAAATGTAGCGGAGTGATCCAGTTTAAAACACGTTCGGTTGGAAAAAATGCAGATCGTATATCAAAAACCAGTCTAAGTTAAGTTTTATATTGTGATGGATACGGGGATAGTGTTTAGACTGTATATACAAAGCATGATCCGAAAGTAATACGTCTAAAATATAACACATTCTTCGGAAGTTTAATGGACTATTTTGTAACAGTCCTTTTTAATTTTACATCTTTTTTGTTAATATAAAACAGGAACATTATTAAATTTAACCTTTATAGCTTGGAAATCTGGACAAACCCTATATTTGAATGAAACTTTATTACATTTGCGTTGGTATAATAGACACCCCGTATAGGAAGATCGTATTTGTTTCGCCATTTTTTGCGCAAGTTCTTGACTAGTAATAGAATTTTGTAAGGTTTCTTTCATAATATTTCACATTTTTGTCAATTTGTGGTTCCATCTACTGTTAATCTTAACTTCTAATGTAAGTTTTCCTACAGTAAGTATTCCTTTCAGTTCTGGATTATTTGTAAATGGGAAATGAGGGGTAAAAAACTGGTCAAGATGACTCTTTGCTTTCAATATTTAGAAATTAAATTCATACAGACTTTTTTCTGCTGTTTGTCGAACACATTTCTATACTACAACCAAGTAAAATTTGTTGATATTTGTTAATTTGATCTTTTTTGGCTATGATGATAGTCTAAAGATAACTTTCAATTTTCGACATTAAAGTCTTTGGTGGGATTTAATATCATCTAAAGACAATTTTTATCCATATCTCAAACATTGTATTATATTTTTGAGGTTCCAAGGGGATTTTTCTAGCCTATATTTTAGAACTTTGATCGACAGGAAATAAATTGTGATTTACCTTTTCTCGGAAAACTCAATATACTTTTTTAGTTTAAATATGGCTGGTTGCGATTTACGTGATTTAATAAAGATGTTTGGTAAAGAGTTTTGCCAAAAAATATATCGAATATGTATCTGATTGATTGAGTCCTAGATTGATATTCAGAAACATCTACACTGCGACTAAAATGCTTAATATATTGCTTGTTATAACTGTTCATTGTGAAATGAATCAGATTTAGAAGCTTGTTCACACGTTTGTCTCCTGGGCAGATGGCGTCAGAATTGACGAATCAAGAGATAGGAACCTTTTTTTCTGGAAATGATAAATGTGACAATGTTTCTTCTTAAACAATAATAGTATGTGTGAAGGATTTTACTATTAATACATTAAAGGCGTGATATTACATTTAAAAACACAGAAATTACAAATGGAATTAAGAGAAAGATTGAGAAAAAACTGCATAGAAAACCAAGACCCAAACATCTTAGACAAAAAAAAAACGGATATAATATGATTAACAAAAAAAAATGAAGAGAGACATATACTAACAGAGGAAGGGAAAATGATTCAAAGATGACAATAACATTTTTAAGAAGTGACAAATATGAGCATAGAAAAATAGGAAAAAATGGATGATGAAAGGGTGATACAAAATATAAAAGCAATACAAAGAGAAGCAATATTAGGGACCATAAGGAAGGTGAAATTAGAAAAGGAACTAGAAAGAGATAACATAACTCCCGAAATGATAAAATATATGGGAGAAAAAGAAATAAAACAACTAAACAAACTATTAGATAAGATTGCACAAATAATAAAAAATTCCGAAAGAATGGATTTCGGGAATAATATTGACGATATAGAAAAAGGGAGACAAGAGAGATTGTAATAACTATAGAGAAATTACAAGGTAATTCTTCCACGCGTTCTTGAAAAAATATTGGCAAGCATAATAGAGAGAAGAATAAGAAAAATAACTGAGGATGGTATAGATGATACTCATATTTACGATAAATCAAGTAAAGAAAAACTGATAAACAAGGAAACAGAGATACATGTTTTTTTAGAGACTTGGAGAAAGGTTTTGATTGTGTAAGAAGAGAAAATATTTGAAATTAAAAAAGAAATATATATATATGAAGAACAGAAACATAACAAGGAATAATAATGAAGAATCTAAAGAAATCTAAACAAAAATAAAAGTGAAACAAGGGTGTATGTTAAGGCCATTGTTGGTGTTAAACGAAGCCGTAAAGGAAGCTAAGAAATCAATGAAACTACTAAATATGGAATACTGGCAAATACAATAGATATATAATACAAAGCGATAGAAAAATAGATCAAGAAATAAATGAGAAAATGAAGAAATCTGAGAGAATATTTCTGTTGTATAAATAAAAGTGTAGAAATCAAATTTTTATATGCTGAGTAGTTGTTATATTTGCTGCATTCTATGTTATGATACATAATATACTATATTTACTTCTTATCAAAATTGATTGAAATAAAACCAAAGGTAATATTGTGCATTATCTTTACAAGTTGCGAGGAGATTATGTATTACATTTCTAATAGATCTGTCGAACGAAAAAATGTAAATGTCTTCACCTTGGATTATTTACTTAAAGACAGAGACATCAATATTAAGACAAATACAACTGTTCCTTTGATCTTTTGACATTAAAAGTTTGGCGTTTGTGTGGTTTTAACACCTACGTCGATACATACATTAGGCGAAAATATTCCTTCAATTAAAATTTGTTTACGCGTACATTTGCTTTTGGGAAATTCTGTGGAAAAACAAAAACATAAGCAAAATTACATGGTTACGAGGGAAATTCGAAAAATTATCCGATTTTTTTTATATAGTAACCTCTGTTTAATAGGTCGAAGGTTTTCTATTACTTTTATTAAAAGTTAAGTTCATGGGAATTAAGTTTGTTGGTATTATTGGATAATTCAAAGATCTAAAAAAGTATTAAGACCTTCAACTGCCGCTCTAGTTTTAATTTTAAGGCTACCCATAGGATAATGTTTTTTTTTTGAACTTTTAGTTTTGTTGGTTTTCAAAACGATATAACTGGTTCCGAAACATATTTTCAACAATATATCTAAAATAACATTGCTTGAAATTCTGAAAACAAAAATAATTTTAGAATAATTTTGATATCTCGAAAACTGTAAGAACTAAAATCACCGCGAAAATAAATTTTAAGTGAACTTCTAGTAATCTGGAACCAAGTAGGTTTTCGTAGCTAGTGAAGATATATAGCTTTACTAAAGTTTTTATATGTGTTATGACCTCTTGATTATGAATGCTGGTCAGATAGTTTGTTATAAATTAAAAAATTGTTAATAATAAAAAAGTTATTTTTTGTAAACGTTCTTATGCTGATTCTATTCTGTTTATTAACTTTAAAAACAAGTATCATGCTCAATGCTTAACATGGTATGATAGAAAATATTAAAATTTAAAAAAAAACTCAAGCAGCGCACCAACACATGCAAAAATAGTTAGAATACTTGAAGTTCCTTATGCTATTGTATTGTTTATTTTATGATTAGATGCTTAATGCTAAAATGCGAACAGTAAATGCAAACTGCGTTCCAACATATCATTTCCGTGTTAGAGGTTGCACAGTTTGAATGTGTGTGTGAAAGCCGCATAAACATGTATACGCCATCCGGTGGGAGGTCGGCGAAGCCACGTTCAGTATTTGATTTGATGATTCCTTCCGATCTGTCCTTTGCACTCATTTTTCATTACAGAAGTGAAAAGCGGAGAAAATTTTCTATTCAACAGTATAAGAAATATAGGGGGCAAAATGGCATTTGGAGATCATTTGAAAGTCGAATTTTCCTATACCATGGATTGGTAAATTATCCAATAGCTCGACAACTAAGGGTGATGAAAAAAAACTTATCCTACAAAAATTTCAGAAAATCAAACTGTGTATCTTAAGGTGACCTCGAATTTATCTTAACCTTGACCTTCAAGGTCACTCGAAGGTCATGTACGTTTGGGTTGGAAAAAGAATTCCTGAATCTTACTACATATGAGGGAAACTAAAGAAAATAGTCACCAAAATATGGTAGAAATAACCGTTTGTACCTTGCCTAGTGATTCTCAGTATTAACAACCTTTTTTTTTATTTGTATGTCACACATAAAGTAAAATTAATTGTAATATTTCGTGTTTTATCAAGTGTATTACAATAAAAAAATGAGTTGTGTAAACTTAAGGGTCACTAGATTCTTAAAAAAGAATCATAACTGATGGGTACAAGTGGCTATATATGTGTTTATGTGAAGATGAAAGATCTAATGTATCCCTCTTCTAATGCCAAATCGTTGAGGATGCCTCGCGGAATAACGCAGAACTTCCAGTTCAATTTTTCTTGAGAACATTCTTCAAATTGATTAGATTAGCTTCTTCTCTTTGATAAGCTTCTAGGGTTTTGCAAGGCTCGGTAGTCTGAAAGAATGTGGATAGAGGTTTCGATCTTTTCCTCCTAAAATCTGCTAGATGACAATGCCCTATTAAGATTCCCATTAGAATTCCAAGTATATTCTAATTCTGCTATATATCGATATATATATATATATATATATATATATATATATATATATATATATATATATATATATATACTGTGCTAAAATTTTTCTTAAACCATCTTCCTATATAAATGTATGGTGACTTCTTTGGATTAGGTTTCAAAATTAATACTACTATTCTGTGCTTGACGTTTCGCCCAACGTAATGGGCTTTTTCAAAAGTATAATCTAAAATAAAAACAAAATACAACTAACATGGTCACAAACGCACACTCACAAGACTTAGAATTAACACTGAATGGTACAATATTAATTAAAAATATCAATTTATAAAATAATGTGAAATTAAAAATCAAAAATTAAAATTAAAAATTACAAATTAATCCCAGATACGCACCTCAATTTACCTTGGTCATATTTCTTAGTAAAGTATATGACTATTCCTTCAGTTACTATCAACTTAATATTTTTTTTTATTTGGAAACCTTTTTACTCAGGTTTTTCTGAATTATAAATAAATTTTATCAATATTGACTATACAGTGTGTTGCAAACAATAAAGGCTACAATAGGTGGTTTCGTTTATTAGGTTAAAATATATTTGGCTTAGTTTTTTGATATCTTGTTTGTCATTGATTGCTTGTTTTTCTTTTTTTATATGTAGAATTTCCTTTATTTGAAGTTTATGATAGATTCTTTCCTGGGTTAGAATCTTTGTGTTTGAAAAATCAAATTCATGTTTAAAATTTGTCTCGTGTTTGTGTAATGCTGTCGTTGCATTTTTTGTGTATTTATGTCCGTTCAATCTGCTGTCTAGATATTGTGTTGTCATTCCACTTGTCACCACTATTTACAAAGTTAAAAAGTAAGGTGATCCATAAAAAGAAATATAACATTATCTATTCCGTACCATGTTTAAATTGTCCACAGAAATATATTGGAATGACAACACAATATTTAGACAGCAGATTGAACGAATATAAATACAAAAAAACGCAACGACAGCATTACACAAACACGAGACAAATTTTAAACACGAATTTGATTTTTCAAACACAAAGATTCCAACCCAGGAAAGAAACTACCATAAACTTCAAATAAAGGAAATGCTACATATAAAAAAAGAAAAACAAGCAATCAATGACAAACAAAATATCAAAAACTTAAGCCAAATATATTTTAACCTAATAAACTAAACCACCTATTGTAGCCCTTATTGTTTGCAACACACTGTATAGTCAATATTGATAAAATTTATTTATAAATCAGAAAAAACCGAGTAAAAAGGTTTCCAAATAAAAAAAAATATTAAGTTGATAGTAACTGAAGGAATAGTCATATACTTTACTAAGAAACATGGCCAAGGTAAATTGAGGTGCGTATCTGGGATTAATTTGTAATTTTTAATTTCACATTATTTTATAAATTGATATTTTAAATTAATATTGTACCATTGAGTATTAATTCTAAGTGTTGTGAGTGTGCCTTTGTGACCATGTTAGTTGTATTTTGTTTTTATTTTAGATTATACTTTTGTTTTTCACTATATAATCAAATTAAGCTAATCGTTCCTATAATTTTCTTTGTCGAACTTATCGAACTTGCCTCGTATAAATACTGTATAATGATATACTCAGGTATTTATTAAAACAGAATAATCAGTATCTGGTTAATTCATCAGTTAATTTAAAAGAACATTTTATCCATTTTATGATGAATTTTTTACATGTCTCGCCTTTATGGCACATTAAAATTAAATAAATACGTTTAAAAAGCTTGTAAGTCAAACCCACACGTACAGTATGCTACATGTCTGAAATAATAACTTCGATCATTTTATGTCACGAGTCATTTCGGTGAGCATTTATAAAGAGGCTGTGGGGTATAATACATTTGGTTTTAGAGCTATTTTTACACCTATGCATACTCGTATATGTTCTTAAAATTCTAATGAGAACAGTGGCGGCCAATGCATACGAATTGCAAAGCTGACGAACCACCACACAGATAAAAGCAAAAACAAAAAATTTCATTTTATAATATTCAAAAAATATTTTATACCTAATCGAGATAGGAAATACAAGTAGGCATTACACAGATGAAAACTATTGGAGATGGTGGGATTTGATAAAATGCAGAACAAAGACTAAAATAAACAAAGTAAAGAACTGGGTAGAAGAGAACTGGGATCATGATACCAAAAAAGTATGCCTGAACTAACCTAAACTACGAATTTACTAAGAAGGTTTATGACTTAAACCCGACCTAGTTGTCATGGAATTTAGAACTTCTAGCATGTCAATTTTGATTTGCATATATTACTGTTATAATTTATATCATGTATGTCAACAAGTAAATGCTTCAAAAAATATTTTATACCTATTCGAGACAGGAAATACAAGTAGGCATTACACAGATGAAAACTATCAGAGATGGTGAGATTTGATAAAATACAGAACAAAGACTAAAATAAACAAAGTAAAGAACTGGGTAGAAGAGAACTGGGATCATGATACCAAAAAAGTACGCCTGAACTAACCTGAACTCCGAATTTACTAAGAAGGTTTATGACTTAAACTCGATCTAGTTGTCATGGAATTTAGAACTTCTAGCATGTCAATTTTGATTTGCATATATTACTGTTATAATGTATGTCAACAAGTAAATGCTTATATAGAGATGTTAAGAATAGCAACCTTGAAATATGTAAAAGAATAGTTGTATCCCAAAAATAAATAAAATTCTCCATTTTTGACGGTCTACTAATAAAGAAAAACATTTTTTGTGCTTGTATTGTTAGAGTTTAAAACTTGCTTGACTTATTATTGTTCTTATCAGTTTAGGCACTCTGCTATCAATTTAGAGTGGTTTTAAGGTTTGACCATGTTAGTGAATGCTGAGGTTAATATTAAAAAAAATTAAAATGTGTACCGCAGAGAGTGATCCTTTTACTTTCATACCCTAGTTTATTAAAAAAAAACGAAAAAGTTTATTATATATATATGAAGGTTCTAAATCATAGGGAGCCTAGTAAATGATAAATACGTAAAGAAATGCTGTCAGATTGGCTCCTTTTTTTGTAAATAACGGCAAAAATCCGAAATTTTGATTTAGTACCTGTAGAATTTTCCGATGACATTTTAGAGAAAAGTTGTATTGGTAAAAAATATAAGTATTGAAAAAACCTTTAATTTTATGTTTCACACGTCAAAATCGATAAACAATTTATCGAGATAATGGCGGAAAACCCCCTTTTTGCACTATTTTATATACGTTAATAACTTTTAAAATAATGGCCAAAGGTAACATATAATACCTTGATGATGAGGCCATTATGGATTTTTATAAGTTCATATAGATGGGTTGAATAGTTTATGAGTAATGTTAATTGTTTATTAAAGACACCAAAAGTTTAAACAACTGTTGCTCAATAGATAATGCTCATAGATATATTTTTAAAGAGAAATGGATTATGGAAAGTTGAAAAAATTATATATTTATTCCAAAATTATTGTTGAAATGCGGATTAAAAACAGATATTTTTTTACGTATAAACAACTAGAATAACTTTGTTATTTTTCATGGTACAAATTTGTTATTAGGTGATTAAAAACGCGGGTTTTAGAAAAAAAAATTGTTCGACGACTAATAGGAGCCAAGCTAGACTTTTTTTTAAATTATGTCTTTATTGTTTATAGACTTTAAGAATCGAAATTTCCACATATCTTAGTTTATACACTATAATAACAACAAGAGGACTAAAATTAAAATAACACACACAAAACTGTGCACTCAAAAAATTTATTCATCTACGAAAATTTAAGTTTCATTCTTAGATTTGAGTGATGTTTTTTTCTAACAGTGAGAGAAATAAATGCATTCAATTTATTTTAAAAATTACTATATTGAATTACCTTTACAGTGGTTTATCGACACCAATATCAATAAATTATTATATACATTAAATTGAAAGAAGTTTCATGATTTAAAATAAATATACCAGCTCTTTGAAGAAGCTCACTATGTGAAGCGAAACGTCAGAAAAATTGTTGTCCTTTGTTTCTCTAATGGAAAAACCTATACCCAAGAAAATATTACAAAAAAAATATGTATATATATATATATATATATATATATATATATATATATATATATATATATATATATGTATATATATATCTTTATATATATCTTTATATATATATATATATATATATATATATATATATATATATGTATATATATATCTTTATATATATCTTTATATATATATATATATATATATATATATATATATATATACTGAAATTACTTTTTTGTTTTTATTTTTTTTGAACTGCTATTTAGATATATTCTTCCTTCTTTTTTCTTGGGCTTTCGGCTCGGCAGTGGAATAAAAATTATTTTATTTCCTCATAGATGTTTTATTGTTTTTTTCCCAAAGGTTTCGACCCTATTCTTGGTCTTCAGCATTCAACATGACATGACAAAACAGACATAAAAAACCTCAGTAAATTATATTTTAACATTTTAATTTGAAAGAATCGTTTTTACATCCCCCTGTAAAATAATATATAACTATAAAAAATATAAATACATACACACAAACACCCTCAAAAATAGTTTTAGCTGCATACTTAGCGCAGCTATTCCTAGTCTTTATAAAATAATACATGTTAAACTGTTTTATTTTGAGTATTTTAATTTGCAAATAATTCTAAATATGTGACGATTTTTATAAAAAAACTTTTGGTATTTTGTGTATTTATTTTTTGGAAAATGATATTGTTAGGTAAGGTTTCCACTATTTTAATTTTCATGTAAAACAATTGCTGTCTATTTCGAAAATTGTTTGTAGAAAACACTGATGAAGACCAATAATAAGGTTTGGGAAAAACAATAAAACATCTATCGAAAGCCCAAGAAAAAAGAAGGAAACATATATATATATATATATATATATATATATATATATATATATATATATATATATATATATATATATATATATATATATATATATGCATTACTGTTATTTGAAATAAAAATTTAAAAATTTCTTCTTTTTTAAATTATTAAACTATTATTCTATTTTAATAATGCTAATTAAAAAGAGGGTAGCGGCAAAAAAGCAGTAATAACTTCCTCACTTTATAAAAAATGATCTGATATAGAAAAGAAGGAAGGAAATAGAAAAAGAGAAGAAGTTGACCAACAGATAACAAAAAGTAATAATACCAGGAAAAAAACAGACTGATAATATTTCTGTGGACTTTGAGGATGGAAAAGAAGTATAGGTTAACACAGACAGTAAATCTGATACCGTGATGAGACAAGAAACTCCTGATCAAATTTCCCTGATTTCTTAAAAGATCAATGCTACTTTCCTTAGTTATATTCTTAAATAATATAATAATAATATATTACGAACAATTTTAGTACAAATCTGCAAACAGATCATGATCTAATCTAAATATATTTAAGATCTCAATATTAAATAATTATGCACCTAGGTAACATAATACCTGTATATGCACAAAATCAATATTATCATATTAATTTCGAAAAACAACCATAAAAAGAAAATATATTGAATGAAAATTATACTAATCAATGAAATACCTACATACTAAACAAACCTACATACTAAAGAAACCTACACACTAAGTAACCTATGAAGATTTTGTCAAAGAAAAAGTTTAAATTGATCAATGTTATGAAAAATATATGTTCTGCAAAGCTTACTAAATTTTTTCACATTGAAGATTGTTCTTATACTAATCGGGATAATATTGTAGAACTTGGGCGCCAGACAGTTAACAAATCTATAACTGATGTTTTTATTACTATTTGGTATCCTTAGATGTCTATTCATTCTACATCTCGTTTCATAAGAGTGACTTACATAATTTTTTAATTTCGCAGACTTATGTACATAAATACAAGAAAACAATATATACAATGAACAGACATCAAAAATTTGTTCTGAGTAAAGAAACCTAGTAGAATATCTTTTTTTCTTCCAAAAAATTACCTTTAAAATGTAATTTTGTGCTACGTTGAGTTGTTGTAACGAGTTTTGATACAGGCCACCCCAAACAACTATTCCATATCTAATTAAGGATTCTACTAATGTTTTATAAATATATATTAAAAGTTGCCTAGTGAAAATGTTTCTCAGTATATAAAATTTATGAATTAATTTTCTGATGTTGTTTGTCAATTTTAAAATGTGCTGATTCCATTTTAGATTTTTGTCGATTATTATACCCAAATATTTTATGAATGGTACATTTTTTATTAAGATATTTCCAGCTTCTATTTGGTTGAAGTGTGGACGATTTGAATGAAACCCTGTACCCTATTCTAGTGGTACCTATTTGAGTATCTATTCCATAAATAGATGCAATTGTGTTATTTAAATTTTTGCATAATTTTAATAATATTAATTAATGCGAGTACTAAAAATAAAAAACCGATTACGAATAACATTAAAAATTTTTGATTTGTGGAGTAGTTTTCTTTATAGTCAAAAAAACAAAATGATATTTTATATTTGGTCTTTTTCCTCTACTGAGATGTAAGTTAGGCAATAAACATGTCAATCTCACATAGACAGAAGCTGATACGCGACTGAAAGGTAATAACATTTTAGATACTTTGGTTAGCGACAGTATTTTAAATGATTTACCTATTGAAAATTAATATACTCATTGATGTATTTGAAATTTGAATGTTAATCAAAAATGACAAGAAAGGTGGCCTAACTTCCCCCGATAATGGTATTTGGAAATTTGTAATATAAATTTTTTGTACGGATAATCATCATTTAAAATATGCTGTAAATAAAAAGATGAACAATAACTAACATACCTTAAAAATGTTTCCTCAGCTCGGATCACAGAATGACGATAATAAAAATCTGTAAAAGAAAGAAAAAGAAATTAAATAATTATTTAAGAATTTCAACTATTTGATTTAAAAATCAAAATTCAGGACCAGATCAAGCAGGCTCCGGTTGCCGGAAGGAATTTTAATTGGGAAAAGTTTAAACACCAATTTTGAAAAAAACGAACATGGTCAAAAACGATTATCAAGAGCGTAATTACCGGCGTAACGGTAGTCAAATTTGGTTGTTTTATCGGGAAAAGGGGCGTATTGTCGTGTGATAAATAACGTTACGGTAAAAATATTCATCTAAAGGACTGGTAAAAAATGTTTTCAAAAAAAAATAAATAAATAAATCGAATCGAATAGTGAAAAAAAATTGTCAGGTTTTTAATAATCTTTAAAATAAATTAAAGATTATATTTTAAAATGTGTATTAATTAAATATATTGTGGACTTTATTACAAATATTTAATAGAAATAGTATTTACTTAGCCTTGGTCTAAATAAATCTGAATATACCTATGTATTTCTCGTAAAATTAAGAACTGCACTTAAGATTAAATGGATGCTTTAAAATATCTCTTTTTTTACTTAAAAGCAATTATCTTAAAAACTGTAACGTCAATGTGTAACAAAGTCTTAATAAAAAAATTCAAAATTTAAGACGTTACGTTTTTCCAGAATTTTAGTTTTTTTATTTAAATGATCCTTTACGCTGTGAAGAATGTGGCAAAAAAGTTTCCTGTGGCAGCTATTGTGATTCGATCTGACGCGGATACAGTGTTCTGAATGAACAATGAGCGACACAACAAAATAGTCCAGATTAAGTTTTAGGTTAAGCCAAAAAAACGAGGAAAAAGAAGAGAATATTAATATGAAATACCACTCTTGGAGTGCTATTGAACGTACAATGCTTCCAAGACACCGAGGAGGAAGAGGATTGGTCAATATTGGGAAGCAGCTCGATCCGCAAATAAAAAACTTGCGTTCTTATTTCCACAGGTTAGCGGACTTTTCCACGCTATATTGAGCCATATGCGCAGCAGACGATTCAACGCCGCTACTGCGGAGAGAACGGGATATTGCTTCTCACCACCGAACAGACCAAGAGAAGTTACAAGCCTGGCTACAGAAACTATTTCATGGACGGCATCCAAATGAGGTCATCCAGGACAATGTCTACAACTCAGCGTTGAACTACTGGTTGATTTCTGGACAGATGTTTCCGGAAACGGTGGGCTTCTTGTTAGCTATCCAAGACTAGGTTATTCCAACGAAGAACTATCGGAAGTTCATCATCAGAGATCCCTCAATAGAAAACTACCAATGTAAATATAGTTATCGAACATCAGACACAATCTAGCACATAACTGGAGGATGTCAAGAGTTTGCCGCAACCGAGTATAAGTTAAGACACGACCCAGCCGCTAAAATACTCCACCAAGAGTTAGCGGATAAGTTAAAACTACTGCAGGTAGGAAAAGTGCCTTACTACAAATACCATTCTGAGCCTATTCTTGAAAACAACGAGTTCAAGTTATATTGGGATTGAACAGTTTTAACAGATCAAACAGTAGCTCACTACAATGATTGATATTGCTATACCTAATAACTTAAGACCAGAATACAATGAGAAGATTGCCAAATACAGATATCTGGAGGTGCAAATCCATAGACAGTGGGTAATGAATAGCATTTACACGATTCCTATTTTACTGTCAACAGTTGTAATAGTGAGTGGAGTGATACCAAAGAACCTGCTGTAAAACATCAAGGAACTAGGCCTTAGTGAGCATGTGTATAAACCGATTCAGAAAGCAGTTCTCATCGTAACTGCGCGGACCGTAAAAAAGTTTGTAAGAAATACAGAAGACCACGCCACCTAGGACCCGATAATATCGAATGGGTATGAGTCTGTAGTTTTCGCAGTTTTTTGGGTTTGTTTTCTTTGGAATAGCAATAAACGTAGACTTTAACCAATCCACTGGGATTTGCCTAGAGTCATATATCACGTTAAAGAGATGTGTAAGTTGTTTAATATCGACTTATTTTAAAACTTCTGCATATATATCGTCGTGACATGCACTTTTACCATTCCTCATACAGTTCATTGCGTACCTGACTTCAGATTCAAGAATTTTTGGACCACTCATATTTTCAGTGTCATTCATCGGGGAATCTGTTCGTTGATCTATGAACAAAATCTTTGCATAGTTCTTCTAAGTTTCCTTTAATTCGTCGGTATCCAATATCGATCTTCCTTGTCTATTTCTTATTGATGGCAGTGTCTTTGTTCTGTTTGTTTCGGTTATTTCCTTGATTTTTCTATGGAAATTAAAGGAGTTGTGTAGCTGATGGAGTCTTTCAGCTTTGTCACATTGTTCTTGAGCTTATTTCTCCTTAACCTCCCTTATTCTTCTTTTGACAGTGCGATTCATTTCCTTATATTTATCATGCTTGTTTTTAACAATCCGACGTTCAGCCATCAAGTTCAATATTTCCTCGGTCATCCATGGTTTGATTTTTTCTTGTTTCGGCCGACCAAGAACAGTTTCAGTAGCTGATTGGATGTTTGTTTTTAATGTAATCCAGATCTTATCAGCTGCAATTTCTTGACTAGGGTTATTTTCTTGGCAAAGCCTGTCCAATGTAGTTTTCATGCTTCTCTGCACTGCGAGTTGTTTTAATGCCTGAATATCATATTTTCGGGGTCTGCGTCGTTCTGATAGTAATTTACATCGGAAATAGAAGCTCCCAACAAGAAGGTTATGATCTGAGCTGATGTCTGCTCCTGGGTAGGTGGCAACACGTATAATGCTATTCTGATATCTTTTATTGATCAGAATAAAGTCAATTTGGTTGCGTACAATATTTTCCTGTCCGTCTTGAGGAGACTTCCAGGTGTAGAGTATTCTAGGGTGTAATTTATAAAAAGTATTCTTGATAACCAGTTTTTCATCAAGACAAAATTGGATCAGCATATCACCTCATTCGTTTCTGTCATCTAACCCAAATGCCCCTGTTACACTTTCCCCAGTCAACGGTTAGTTTTGTTACAAGTTTTTCCGTTATTCACAATTTAATTGATTTTGTCTAATATTCCCACCAAATAAACAACAATTAATATATATTAATATATTTTTTTTTTATTTAGAAACATCCTTCAACAAGAAACCTTTTCGGCCGTGCTACCCTTAAAAATAAATTTGTTGCGGTTTGGTAGAGTCCACAGCAGAATTTTTAAATTAAAATTTTTGAAACAAATCTTTAATACTTTTATAATAAAGCCCTTTAACTCGTAACTCTATGTCTTGTATAATTTTTCTTAAAAAAAGTCCCAAAAACTCCCTTTCTCTTCCGACTTCTAGAGTGGTGTTCCCCTTAAAAAATATTTTTGAAATCTACTGATTTGTTTTGGAGACTATAGCCCGCCTATTTAAATGGAAGACCACCATACTAATACTCCGACACGTAATTATATTTTAGGCAGATAAATTTATATTTCTTTACACATACATATTCATATAAAAAAAGAAATCCATTAAAATCGATTTGCTTAACACCATTTACAAGAAAAAGAAAAAAAAAATGTTCGGGTCCCACATTCCACACGTTGATTAAATAAAGTGTAAATAAGGGCCCGATTTTTAAACAATCTGGCGGAGATTTAATTAACTGAAAAATCAGATTTTAATTTTAAATAATGGTGTACATTAATTCTTTGACAGCGTTTCATAAGTCAGAGAAGACTCAAGGTGCGCGGGTAAGTTTTAGTTGGAATCAGCGGCGTGCAGCACTTTTCTTCATCTTATCTTGAGATGTAAAAAGTTTTTCTGGAGAATTTAATTTGAAAATAGATCATGATTTTATTAAAGAAAAAATTGTTATCTCCAAATTTGTTTCTATTGATTTATGGATATTTTAATATGTTTTTTAGCTAAAAAATATTAAATATATATTGTAGGAAGATTTTATTACTATTTAGTAACACCGAAGAATCGATTCGTTTTTTACTTCAAACGTAAAAACCTTCAAATTCGGATGTTTCATATTAGCTGTTGTGTTGTAAAACAAAAGTACCCTTTTTATTTCCGGGTGCCAAAGTTTTAATCGATTAAATACAAAATTTTTGGCCTAATCGCCTAGTACGAAGGTTTCACGGGGGGTTAATTGGGATTAGAGGAGTTGAAAATGCGGAAAATCGTTGATTTTAGAGTTTCCTGTTTTATCTTTATCACAAACAATTTAAGCACGAAGACTTTTTCATCCGAAACGTCTAAAACAAAAATTGGAGGAACATCGAGAGCAATCTAAGCTTATGTTTAACCTTTACTATAATTTTTAATGTTAGTTGGGTTATATATATATATATATATATATATATATATATATATATATATATATATTAGATTATCACAGAAATCAAGAATGGAGCTATATTCGTTGGGCCTAATTTTTGACGGGTTTTGATATTTTACAGCGCTGAAAGCTAATTTTTTCAACTACTTTGGTCATTCCTCTTCAAAAAAGGGATTATTAATTTAGTTCAATAGAACTGGCGCTTTTTGAGATAAATCGGTTTTTATGCGA
Organism: Diaprepes abbreviatus; assembly: GCA_034092305.1. Lineage (NCBI taxonomy): Eukaryota > Metazoa > Arthropoda > Insecta > Coleoptera > Curculionidae > Diaprepes > Diaprepes abbreviatus. Next base: position 7,243,732 of record JASJET010000012.1, on the reverse strand, counting down.
AACATTCAAAAGTTGTTAATGCTAAACACAAACAGGTAAAAATAAAATACTCAAGGTGTGCTGATGTGCTTTAATTTATGGAAAAGCGCTGTCTCACTCTTCGAAGGCAAGAAGACGTTATGCTGAAAGTTCTCCAGCTCAGACATTGTCAAGTCCAGAAACCTTTAAAAGGGTTGATCGGGTCTCAATTAATTTATAATGTTGTTATAATGCAAAAATAGTGAAAACGTTGAAATGTCACTTTGGTGAATGTTCAATATGGGCTCCACGTACTTCAATATATTTTCTTATTCTTCGAATATTATCCCGCTGCACTACAAATAATATTCCGGCATCATTAAGGACTTTGTTAGAAAGCTGTGCTATTCTCGTTAATAGTTCTTCTCCAGTATTTACTTGTGTTCAATAAACTAGTTCTTTTAGATGTCCTCAGAAGGAAAAGTCTAAGGGATTTAGGTCTGGAGACCTTGATGACCCACTTCGATCTATCCATCGAGGGAAAAGCTTTTTCCGAAATTGGAAAATAGACGAAACTCTAGAGTTGGTGAGCACTTAAAGTAGTAATCTAAGGAGAAAATTTATATATACATATACAAAAGCTCCAATTTTAGTGTTTCTTAAGCATTTATATCAGAGTTTAGACCTATAAAGTGAGAAATTAAAATATATATTTTTTTGGCGTTAGCCTTCTTTGGAAAGCTAATATCTCTGGTTTTTCTAAGCCAATGGGAGTTTTTCGAAATAGGATTTTTTGAATTTTTTTTTGGAGATGAAAAAAAGTCTTTTCAGCCAAGAAACACCACAGGTGCTGTAAAAAAGCCCATTCAATTTAAAAGTAAATATTAAATAAACGAGTTAGGAAAATATTTTCAAGACCAAGAAAATGCTATTTTCACAATTCGTATCGGACCAAAATATTAGATTTGGCAAAACATTTGAAAATATGCGAAATATGGAGAAAAAAGTTGGAAATTTCCATGGGGATATCTCAACTTAGACACCTCAAGGAATAAAATTTAATACCAGTTCCTTTTTCAAATAGTACAATAATACATTTTTTTCAGATTTTTTTTAAATTTGACGTGCGTAGCGAAAGGTCGAAATCCAAAAGAATGGCACATTTGATTCTTCTAGAATAAGGACAAAAAAAAATTAAATAAAACATTATCCTTATTTGATGTCTTAGTCGGAAAAACTAGCAATCTTTTGCAATGCTTTGTCCAAAAGATTGATATACGCTGAAATATTCAGCGAAAAAAATAGCATGTAAAGATTTGCGGTGAAAAAAGAATCATTTATAAAACCACGGCTAAAATCATCACTTTACAACATTTATACGGAGAAAAAAAATATATCTTTAAAATGTGCTGTGAATTATCTTCACCATATTTTAAGAATTATAATAGTATTCTAGGCATTTAATAAAATATCAAAATTTTAGTACGCAATAAAGGAATCTATCTGCCGTATTTAAATAATTGTTATATATGTAATTCTCCTTTTAGGCAGAGAAGAGGAAATATATATATATATATATATATATATATATATATATATATATATATATATATATATATATATATATATATATATATATAAACGGTTTATTTCCTGCAAATACCGCTCTGGTCCTCTCTCCATACGCGTTTCGATCACCTCATGATCTAGTTAGTAGAGCTGTATTGGACCGAAAGCAACATTCGCAGTGATTCATAGATATCGCTCGACTGGCGATATTTTTCAATCTGATAGCGAGGTCGGTAGGTGGCAGGTTGCAATATCCTACCGACATACTTTGAGATTTTTATTTCATATATCAGATATTTCCTGCGAATGTTGCTCTCGGTCCATTGCAGCTCCACTGATGTGATCATGAGGTGATCGAAATGCGTATGGAGAGAGGACCAGAGCGATATTTGCAGGAAATAAACTGTTTGTATATATTTTTCCTTTTCTCTGCCTGAATTGAGAATTACATATATATGACAAGTTTTCTAGGCACTTCTAGAAGTGTCATTTTTTTCACCGCATTTTAAAAATTATAAAAGTTTTCGTCGTACTTTTGGATGCGTAATTTTTTTCGACGCATTTTTAGAATCGTAATAATTTTCAGCTCACATTTAGAAGCGTAATTATTTTTTTCAAAATTACAAAAATGTAATTTTTTATATCGAAAATTTTATAACATCATAGTTTACGTCGCACATTTTGAAACGACATTTTTTTCACAGCGTAATGCTTACCTGTCATTGTTGTGTATCTAAATTATAAAATCATTATGATCATAATGATGTGGAATTTATTTAATTATAATTTTAATAGCGACAGAACTTAATAGTTTGATAAACTTTTATGTCAATTCTAGTAGAAAACCACGGCACTGTTTCAAACCTAACCAAAACCAATATAAAATATTTCTCGTTTTCAGCGCTTAATTGATAATAGGGGCGGAAATTCAATTAGCACATTAAAATGGATGATTCTCTTTCCATTTTTATTTGATTTTTATTGCATGATGTGCAAATTAATCGTATAATCTTTAAACACATAAAAGTAGTTACCTTATAAATACTATTCACTAGACCTAAGGAATGTTCCATAGAATATTTCTTTTATTTTATCCATTATCTATAATTATGTATAAAAGAAGTACGTGTGTGTGCTCTTTTATTGTATAAGTAAATAGAATTTGAGTAATTCAATTCATAAAACGTAAATAATTGTCTGCTGTAAATGGAGAAATTGGAAATATTGTGAAACCTGCACTAACAATCTTGTTACTAAGTCCATTTCAACTTAAACAAATTTTTAAATTGAACTGAAAGAGGTGATTTTGATATTTCTGAAATTTTTACGTTTCAAGGGCTTATTTCACAACAAATCGATTTTTTTGTCTAGATTTCTCCAAACTGATAAGTTACTTTGTCCTGACTGACAATGTACAGACAAAATTTAAAAATTTTTGGGAAATGATAGACAATACCATATAAAAAGGATTTTTCAATATTCGCACTCTAAAAGAGTTAAAAAGGGTAAATTGTGGATTCGATTTTAGTTTCAAACAATATAACGATATTTAAAAACTAATTTCTTGACTTTTCGACGTTCGCATTTTAAAAGGGGAAAATAGGGTGTTTCGATTTCTCAATTCTTCGAATAAAAAAAATACCATTTGTCGGTTAGTTGTCGTTTTTTTTTTCATTTTTCTACAGATCTCTGTAGTTTTACTTCTTTATTAATTTCTTCGCCAGCAGATATTATTTAATAAATGTGTCAACACTAGTTTATTTCCCGACTCTTTTAAAAAATCTAAAGTTATTCCTGTTCATAAGACAGGTTCTATTGATGATTGTTAGATTTATAGGCCCATAAGCATTGATTTGGTGCGCACCATTGTGTCTAAATTTGAGAGTGGTGGCTTCGCTGGGATTACATTTTGTGATATCAGCAAGGCTTTCGACTGCATCTCACATGATATTCTTCCAACAAAATTGAAACACTGTGGTTTTGGTTTTTCAAGTATCTCTCTAATCAAGTCTTATTTAAAAGATAAAGTTCAATGTCTTTATTATAATGATAATATTTCAGAGACCGGTGTAGTGAGCGTCGGAGTGCCGCAGGGCTCGGTATTGGGACCTGTCCTGTTCATAATACATATAAACGATCTACAAAAACCTTCTTCTTCCGGGGTTGTGTTGTATGCCGACGAAACAACTTTGGCTAATAGGAATCCTGATTTAACGAGCCTTCGGCTTGCGATGCTAGAGGTGCAGTCGGGGGCCTCGATGTGGTTTGATGTCAATCAGTTGTGTCTCAATGCTTAAAAAAAAAACTAAAAATGTCATATTTACTCAAAAACAGCTGATTGGTGATCGACAGACTGTTAAATTCTTGGAATTACATATAGATCAAAAGTTGTTATGGAATGAACACGTTCAGATTGTGTCAAATAAAGTTTCAAAGAATTTGTTTCTTTTGAGAAGTCTGGTGCGAGTTGCAAATCATGAAATATGTATGAGCGCTTACTTCAGCCTCCTCCACACCCATCTATCATATGGAATTCTTATCTGGGGACATTCGCAGCATTTTGGCAAACTGTTCAGTCTGCAACGGAAGGCCATTAGAATTATTATGGGGCTGCGTATTCGCGCAGACGTCAAAAACCAAGAATCTAAACATTTTGACATTGCCATCAGTATATATATTTAAATGTTTATTGTGAATCCATGAAAGACGGGAACAATTTGCACTGCATAGTGACATTCACCATTACAATACAAGGCATGCTTCTCTCATGGCACCTGACTTTGTACGTCTGACTAAGAGTCGATATTCTGTCAATTATTATGTTCCTTGATTTTACAAGAAGCTTCCTTTGCATTTAAAGAGCCTATCATTTAGTCTATTTAAGAGCAAAGTTAAAAATATACTGATGCAAAATAGCTTTTATTCACTTGACGATTTTATTAATGCAGACTTAGTGTCTTGTTGAAATATGTTGATGTGAAAGGGAATTAATATTTGGTTGTTTATTGAAAACCATCAGTTTGATGCATATTTTAACTCATAAGTTTGTCAGTGTGATTGTTATTGTATCTTGTAGGAATTTTTATTTTTATGTTCATTTTGACGTGTGTAAAATTGTAATAATTGTGACACAAATATCTATCTATCTATCTATCTATCTATATTCCTGAATTTTGGCTACATTTTTACCCTACAAAATACGGTATTGCATTATATCGATTACCACTGTTTGACTCTTATTTTGGTTATTTTGTTTAGCATTCACTGAACTGTGGGAGGTTGTATTTATATTTATTGTTTTTTGAACTTACTGTTACTTTTTTCCAGTTAAATCCCGTCTTTCCTGCCTGCTATTCGAGTGAATTACGGCAGTTTTATTGAAATTATTTGAATTAGTTTCGTAGATTTACATTTTATTGTGATTCTGTCACTGCTGAATTTACATTGACAAGTTATTTTCACATTAATTTATTTTTGGGCTACCTTTTTCTTATTATTTGAATGCATTATGCGGTTCGTCACATCTTAATTAATTTTCTCTGATCTCGTTTAATTTTCGCCTCTGTTAATGCATTTTTGTGTTACTGTCCTTATAAAGTTCCCTAATACACCACCTGTTGAGTATTCTCTTAATTTATTTTTGGAGTTTTATAAATTTGTAACTTACCTTAGCGACATCTAGTCTACGAGGTAGCCAAACTTTCAGGAAACCAATAATTGTTGAAAGTGGGAAATCCTTTTCGTTTGTTTTATTTTTTGCAGGAAACCTTTACATTACCAGTTCTATGTCTGTTATCGCTGGGCGGAAATTATATTTCTTTAATTTAAAAATGACCAGTGATTACTTATTTATTTTTAGTAGAAAATGTTGAAAATTAATGAATGGCTTATCTACAAGTTTACTTCGGCCGACGCTTGTTACCCAGGCACTTTCATTTAGGTCTTCTTTAATCTATCATTTCTCTTAAATTTTTGACGTTGCAAAAAATAAGAGCCATGTGTACGCATCGATCTTTGATATAAATAAGGCCGAGGCCATTTCCCTTGATTTTTTGCTGTTTGAGACAACGAAAAGAACTGTAGGTTTTCCATCACGATTTATAAGGTCCATTCTTTGGGATTTTGTGGTGGATAATCGTTAAATTTCTTCAGGTAATTAAGTTTAATTATTTAGTTATCTTATTTTTCACATGTTTTTGGTGTTTATTGAACTATTTTTAATGGAACAAGTCTGAAAATAGGGATTTTAGTACTTCTGCATATTTCAATGAAGGAATTCAAGGAAACACACTAAGCAGGATCCAACGAAATTTTTCTGGGACTCCTAAAGCAATATACAACATGAACTTAACTATTATGTAATTAATTAATAATGATTTCGAACTAACTCAAATAGTAGAAATTTGTTTAAGGCGCTCAATACGTATGCTTGCTTTCCCATAATTTTATCAACAACTGGAGTGATACCAAAGAATCTTCTGCAGAACATCAAGGGCCTTATTGAGCATCTATATAAGCCGATTCAGAAAGCAGTTCATACAACCGCGCGAACCGTTCGAAAGTTCGTAGGAAATACAGCAGACCACGTCCCCTAGGACCCGATAACGTGGAAAGGGGTCCCACAGACCTTCATAGCTTTGGTATCTTTGTGTACCTGGTATGAGTCAATGTTCCCTGGAGGGAGTGCGAAGCCGTTTGGCGTGAAATCATAAATAATGATAAAAACTAGAATAATTGATTATTACGCGTATATTTGAAAAGTGAAATAATTAACAAAAATAATCAGGCTAAAATTATCCGATTTTCATGATTAAAGATATATTATTATTTTTAATAAATGCTCTTTAAAACATTCAAACTGTAATGGCATACTTTGATTTTATCGAATTATTGATAAATTGCATGAGATAATTAACTATATCTCATTTTTTGCACTGAGGCTATGAAAGTAAGGAAATTTCACTGGTACTTCAACAAGAAGTTGGTTAGCACCATATGCATTTTCCTGGAACAAATTGTGTATTAAAAGGTAATGCTTTATGAGTCTATGAATATTTCCAAAAAATCTACAAATTTCGACTATTCAAAATTATTATTAAATCTAGCCATATATTATTAAATACAAAGCAATATTTTAGACAAAATATTTCAAACAATATTTCAAAATTTATAGTGAAATTTGTTATATAAATGAGAGTTTTTACAGACATCTCTCACGTCAAAACACACCATTAATTCGGTGCAATTACGTTGTTTTACCCGTTTCTCTTAATTTATTTGTCGTTGTTTCGTAAATATAGCGTTGTAGCAGAACGTTCGTAGACACACAACAGCTGATGCGTCATTTTTCAACGCTGGATATTTGTGGGACGTGTCGGGACGATTTTAAATGAGGATTTTTAGCGCTGTGGACGTCTGGAAACGACGGTGCCAAACTTCTCGCGTTATTTACTGGGGGATAAGTCTGGCGAGCGAGGAGGTCATTCTAAATCGTTTTAACGCCCCTCTCTTTTAAGTTGGGAGGTTTTTCATTCAAAAAGAAAAAAGTTTTATGAAAAACAAGCATTGTTACTTTATATTTGTTGCAAAATCGCAGCCCTCATAACAAACAAATGGAACTAGATTACTTTAGTGAAATGTTACGACATTTACTAAAATAAAAATTAATCAAAAGCTCACAAATGAATTAAGTGTCTATTTTTAATACAAATCTCCGCCAAATACGATGTGCAGCCGCACAATAACAAATGTTTTCTTTTTATTTATTGCTATTAGTTGTTTTAAAAAATACAGTTATCTTAAAATATAATTTTTGGGGATCCCCTTATTTGAGACATTTTTATTACATATTCTTTTAAAAATGTGTTTTTTAAAATTTAGGTCGGTCACTGTCATTTTATTGCGGAATTAGACATGGCTTGATTTTTTGTGCAAGTTATATTTAAAGATGATCTAAGAAAGCCAATACAATATTTTGGAGAAAAGTTAGGAAATATTACTAAAATAATACAAATTTCTTTCAAGGTAAGATGTAAATGATTGTTTTGATTTAAATTTTTGCTTTAGTTATAGAAATAATGTAACATTGAAGGCACATTTAACCAATTTCAAAAATTTATACTTAAAAGCAAAATAACTTTTTTAAACTGAACATAATTTAATAATTGTGGTAGTTGAAGAGGATATTTTAAAATTACTTCTACGTCGAATGCTTTTTTTTATCATTGTACTCTTGATTTGTGTTCATGTTTTTGTGTAATTTGTAAGTATTTGAAAGAAGGTCTGAAAATTTTTAGAAAATTATATTTTCTTTTTTTCGACGTAGAACGCCTAGGACAGAAGATCTAGAAGTCGCCGAATTATTCCTTTTTCTTATTTTTATTATAATATGTAGTATGAAAATCCATCTAGAAAGATCCGTAATCTTCTGGTATCGGCAAAAAGGGTATATAAAGGGTCCAAATCGACTTTCGGGAACAGTTTAGTTTGAGACGTTGTTGAAGTTAATTGAATTGTTTGACAAGTTGTCAGAATTGAAGTTGACAATAAAAAGTTACCAAAATACTACTGTGTGTTTAAATATATAAGGAAAAAATCTATTTTACTTACGAAGGTCAGCGATATAAACAAATCGCTCGATAATTAATTTATATAAGACTTCGATCAAAAGCTTTAGAGACCTCCTCAAATAAACCACGACTATGGCTGCATTACACAGATGACACATTCGTTATCTGGCAACGTGGAGAAGAAAATCTCAAAAATATGATAAATCACATAAAGAGTATACACTCAAAAACTAAATTCACCATGAAGACAGACTAGGAAAGAAAACTACAATTTCTAGATATCTTGCCGAAAAGGGGATTGCTTGCTTTCGCACACTGTCTACAGAAAACTCGCTTACACCAACAGATACCTCAACGCCGATTCACATCACCACCCCGCCCAATTATTTGCAGTAGTGAAATCACTTCCTTTTCGATCGCAGTCCCTTACAGATCAACAAAATTACCACAAAGAGATGAACATACTGCAAGACGCCCTAACAAAAAACGGTTATAAAAAAGAACATATAGACAAAATGAAACCATTTTCATCACAGACCGTAAAGTAAAAGATCTCTTGCCAAAACCTAAAGCAAAAATCCCTCTAAAAAACTAGGGAGTGTACGAAATTCCATGCAGAGCGAAACTTTTTCTACAATCTATAATCCATTTATTTATACCATAAAACAAATATTTTGCGGGCGAAGCCACGACGGGCAATTGCTTTTATTATTCTAAATATAATTAAATCCTGAATATATGAGTGAAACTTTTAAAATCCCTTTATTTATATGATAAAATAAATATTTTGCAGGCGAAGCCGCGACAGGTAATTGTTTTTATCGGTCTAAACACAATTAAGTCCTGAATATATGAGCGAAACATTTTCTACAATCTATAATCCATTTATTTATACAATTAAACCAATATTTTGCGGTCGAAGCCGCGACGGGTAAAATGCTAACATATATTTATATATATATATATATATATATATATATATATATATATATATATATATATATATATATATATATATATATATATATATATATACAAAAATTGGGGGTCGTATTCGAAAAACACGAACAGCTGAAAAAGAAGATTAAATTTTAGGAAAAGTTTAAAAACCAAGTATTAGTAGTACCCGCCACAAAATGAGTTGGATATCCCTAAAATCCTTTTCCTTAAATTTTGTGAATTTATTGGAAACAAAAGAATTCGTGATTCAAATTTTGGTAAAAAAAATTGTTTATTGAGGAAGTGTATTTTACAAGATCTGAAGTCACCAACCTGCACAACGAACATATTCATGCGGATGAAAATCCATGTGCCATTAAAGTTACTAATGTTACTAATGTTCCTAAAAATTTTTTTAATTGTATACATCTTGTTCTGTGTAGAGGCTACGCTCGCGTCTTTTCTCAAACTGGCAGGGTTGAGGTGTGCCCTTTGACAAGTGAGTGTGGTTGGTGAGTACTGAGTAAACTTATTTGCTGACCATATTCTCTTTCTAGGGTCTGGGCCCTGAGGATGGTCCGATAGAGAGACCGAAAGCGCTTGGCCGATTGTAATAATTTCAAATATACACTGAAATTCAAAATCCGTCAATTTCTTGATTAAAGTTACGCACCATCAGAATAACTTTAAAATAAATGTTTGGGCTGGTAGTATTTTTTCCCCCAGGTCCGTCCTAAAACCGGATGCACTGCGGCCAGTGTTGGCCTATTGTTCTCACCCTAGACATTACAGCCACTCTGTCAACCTAGCCCCCCTGGCTCAATCTGTCCTGCTAAGGAGTGAGTGGGTATTTCTCCCGGTTCCAGACTTACTGACCCGAATGTTTGTTGTCTAAATCTCTCCAGTGACTCACAGTCACTGGAGAGATTTAGACAACTGGGCTGGTAGTATTGATAACTACCTTATTGTTCCTGTTGTGATTCCAGACAGGATAAACGGAAATTTTTATCTATATTTTTTTGCAAAATACATTACCAGTACTTCTGAAAATTTGCCCATTTTACTTGGCAAGAACTATGGTATATGCATGATGGTGCCCCAATCCTTTTTTCCGTTCCTGTTCGGCAATCTTTCCACGACCAACCGATGGATTGGAAGACGCAATGTGGCACCAGTAAGACGGCCACAACGATCTCCAAACTTAAATACGTGTACTTCTTTTAAAACAAAACTATATAAGGCTCCAGTGAACACCCACGAAGAATTATCGATATGTATTTTAAACACTGTTAACCTTTGTAGGATGTCGAAGATATCAGATAGAGTCCAATTTCATTTTTAAAATGTGTTATTAAACAAAATGGGGAACGGTTTGCATATTTGCTATATATATATATATATATATATATATATATATATATATATATATATATATATATATAATCGCCGGTATCGCTATCTAGTTTAAATTGAATTAACATTCTATAGATTGGCTTAAGTGCGCGCCATTCTTTGGCTTTCTCCTAAATTATCAAGATACCGCAAATGATCTATTAGTTAATAAACCTGCTCAAATTTTGACAGCCCTAAAAAAATATCGGAAATTAATTATATGTTATAAATATTGCAATTATGTAACACTTAATCTCTACTTTACACTAATCTGAACTGATCAAATGCCAATCAACTTAATTTAAATATTGTTTTCATCTGCAATTCTACGTCCATATAACATAGAAACTAAAGTTCCTAAAAAAGCCAGTTCAAGATTTGTTTGCGAGAAATCACAAACGAAATGGAGACAGTTACAGTTTAAATGTATCGTTGAAAGTTTGTCTTACATAGAACTCCGAAATCATCACTCACTGGAGATCTCGAAGTTTGTTTAAAAGAAACCGTGTCAGTTCTGATTAAAATACTGATAAGAATTTGTTAACAAATATTTGCGATTCGAGTTCCAGTACCAGTTTTATCATGCTACCCCTTTAACCATGTTGTGGGTTTCGATCAGTTTTAACTGTACCAGAGATGCGTTTGCGAATTTAAAAAAATTCTTCAAAAACGTATTGATGAACTACCTAAAAAATTAAAATAGAAAAATATTACGTCTTTGGAATGCCAGTTTTCTATATAGGAAGTGATTACCTCAATAAAGAGTCTAGTCTCCATGGTTATTTATATCTTCTTCTTCTTCAGGTACCATCTCCTATCGGAGGTTGGATATCATCATTGCCACTCTCGCTCTATTTGCCGCTACTCGAAAAAGTTCTACTAAGCTACAGTTGAACCACTCTCTCAAATTTCTCAACCATCAAATTCTGCTTCTTCCGAAATTTCTTCTTCCTTCTATTTTACCCTACATGATCAAACTAAGCAACTCGTATCGCTGGCCTCTCATTATATGTCTAAGATATTGCAGTTTCTTTATTTTTATGTTGTTAATTATTTCATAGTTTTTGTCATCGTTAGCAATACTTCTACGTTTGTTTTTCTCTCCGTCCAAGATATTCTAAACATCCTTTTATAACACCACATTTCAAATGCTTGCAGTTTATTTATGTGTTCTTGTTTTAGTGTCCAGCCTTCCAACCCATACTGCAGCACTGAAAATACATAACATCTTAAAATTCTCATTCTTAGTTCTAGAGTGATGTCTCTGCTGCACAGTATGGTTTTCAGTTTTACAAACGCACTTCTTGCCATTTCTCTTCTCATTCTTATTTCTGTTGTTTGTTCATTATTTGCTGTTATCCATGTGCACAAGTATTAGTATTTTTGCACTTTTTCTAAATTCACACCTCGCAACTTTATGCTTGTTTGCATGTTTTGTTTTTTAGTTATTACCATATACTTAGTCTTTTTGGTGTTCATTTTTAATCCGTGTTGCTCGCAAATGTTATTTGTTTCGTTTAAGAGTTCTTGGAGTTCTTCAGCAGAGATAGCTATGAGAGCAGTGTCGTCTGCAAATCTTATGTTGTTTACAGCTCTTCCGTTTATTATTATTGCCTTACCTTTCGTTAACAGTGCTTCTTCGAAAACCGATTCACTATACATATTGAATAGTAGGGGTGACAAAATGCATCCTTGTCTCACTCCTCTTCCTATTTCAAATCGCCGAGGCATGTTTCCTACCAAGTTCTCCGCAAAATTCTGTGATAATTTTTTCCAATTTCTACATATTTCTTCACTCAATTGCTCTAGAAGAGAACCTATATGTTTTCTACGAAGTTAAACTTTCATTAAACCCCATATATATATATATATATATATATATATATATATATATATATATATATATATATATACAATCAAAATTGCTTCAGGCGAAGCAACAGAGCTTTCCATGGTAGTAATGCCTTTTTCGCTTTTCGAATCGTTATGAAGACGACTATGATGTTTCGGGTCATCGTCTTATTTTAGTAACCACAAGTCGTATTCACGTTCAAACCCGCATTTAGCAAACTTTATTAGGCACTTTCAAACATTTTTTTTATTGTTGCTGCATTCAAATTTTCAGCAATAAGACATAATGACTCAAATTCTTGGGAAAAGAACCATTCCCAGATATATAAGGTATTTTACTGTTCTTTGAATAATTCAGAAGTAGAATAAGCTTTCTAAATAAAACTCCAGGACTAAAATGAACATTTGTTGGTAAAAATATCTTTTGACCAATCTCTATTGATGTTTTCCTGTGACCAGAGTACAAGTTTTTGGATGTGCTTTTCAGACAGTAAATCTTTTTTGCCTTACTGTTCTACAATTAAGGTCATTTTCATCGTCGAAGGGTATCTATGTCGAAGTATTCTTTTTCGAGCTAAAACAGTTTGTTCTTTTCTCTTTATCAGGGTGTGGATTTTCTTAGAACATTCGAATAATTACTTTATCATTAGCATTTTTGGTTCAGAACTAAATTAGTAACCCATAAAGTTATTTTTAAAAAAGTTTCCTGTAAAAAGAATTTCTCTTTTTTCACAATTATCGGTTACCTGAAAGTTAGGGGCCCGTAGACTAAATGTCGCCCCTAATCGACGGCACTAAGGCGAATCACAAAATAGAAATACAAAAAAAAACATAAAATAATACTCGACAGGTGGTGTATTGGGGAATTTTATAAAAAGAATAACACAGAAAAGCGTTGACAGAAGTGAAAATTAAACTAAAATATATAAAACCTTAACTAAGGTATGGTTATTACCACGTAATGGAGTAAAATAATATGATCAAAATAGCTTAAATGAAATAATGCAAAAAGCAAAATCTGAAAAAATAACTTGTCGATGGAAGTTCAACAGTGACAGCAAACATCATATGAGAATAATATAAATAAAGTTAAATCTACTAAACTCATGAAAATAATTTCAAGAAAACTGCCTTTTTTTATGAAAGGATAAAAGGAAGAATTACACTCAAATAGTAGGCAGGAAAACTGAGATTTAACTGGAAAAAAGGAACAGTAAATTTAAAAACAATAGAAATAACATATGTTAAACCATGATTTGAAAGATCATCGACCTTTTTTCCTAAATCACATCTTTTCACCCATTTCCGTACAATAAAAAAGTTATTTTTAGGTATTTTTTGTGTATATACTGAAAAACTGCTTCAAAACTTTTATAATATTTCTCACTTATTAAGAAGGCGGAGTCATTTGGAGCCTCGAGTGTTGGACGTACTAAGTAAACAGACCCAAACAAGGATGATATTTAAATACGCAGCAACACGTTTTAATGGAACTACTTGTACATATAAAATGCGTTGCGACCTCCTTTTTGTTTCAACAAATCACCCTAAAGGGGGAGCATTATAGGTCGGGGATCACTAAGTCAGACGATAAACGTCGAAATTCGTCAAGATACGTCAAAATAAAGTTTTTATATTGTAACAATCTTATATTAAGGGGGATTTCTATTCAAGCCCTTGAGACCTAATTCCGTGAATTTATTCTGGGAATAGTAAGATAAATATAATAGAATTTTCGCGTAGTTTTATTGAGATTTAAAGATACAAACAAAACATTTTTTAAGTCCAGACATGAGGGTATTGCAGGGAGCCTGATCTGAAATTAAAAAATTTGTCAGATTCTTAAAGTACAGGTTTGTGGTTGCCGTTCTGGTCTCATTCAAAAAACTCTACAAATGACGCGAAACTCAAAAAGGGTTAATAAATTTGCTTTTAATGTCGCGAAAAATCTGAATCTGGCTACGACGAGAATCACGTCTGCAGAAAATTTTAAGCCCAAGCTTGTTCAATTCTAACAATTTTTATATATCGAAGGACTGCAGGCCAACTCAAAAAACATGCTTTGGAGAAAAACTCGTTTAAAGTTTTGAATGTAGTTTAAAAAAAATAGTCCTATTTTCATTCTTCTCTTCTTCTTCTTCTTCTTCTTCTTCTAGGTAGAACCAAGTTCTGTTATCTATACAATGCCTCATCGATCCTCTTTTGAGGTCGAAATCCAGCTGTCTCTCCATCTTTTGGGGGGCCGTCCAGGCGGCCGTTTGGTGTTTGGTTTCTCTCTCATCACGGTTTTTGCTGGTCTGTCATCGTCCATTCGTTCCACGTGATCTCTCCACTGCCTACGACGGTTTCGAACCCACGTCACAACATCCTCCACTCCGCTGTCCTCGCGTATTTTTGCGTTTCTTATTCTATCTCTTAAACTTGTTCCCGTGATCATTCTCAGCATTTTCATTTCTGTGGTTCTCATAATTTGTTTTGTCTTTGTGGTTTCATTTCTTGTTTCTGTGCCGTAGGTCAGTATCGGTCTTACACAGACCTTGTAAATTCTTGCTTTGCTCTCAATCGTCATATGTTTATTGTTCCAGATTATGTCTCTTAGTTGGCCTGATATCATGACTGCTTTGTTGGCCTGTGTGCGTACTTCTTCCGTTACTGCCCTGTTACTTGTTATATGTGCTCCTAGGTATTTAAACTTCCCAACCTGTTCGATATGTTTGTCATCAACCATTAGTTTGCATCTTACCGGTTCTTCTTCTATTACCATTGCTTTGGTTTTCTCCACAGATATCTTCATATTATACTGTTTGGCTGTTCGATCGAGATGGAAAACTATTCTTTGTAAGTTGTCCTCGCTATCTGCTGTCAAGGCAACATCGTCTGCAAAGCATATAATCTGAACGGTGTTGTGTCCCATTGGGTACCCAATATTTGTGCTTTTTACCTCATCAATGATTTCGTCCATGATTACATTGAAAAGTGTTGGACTTAGGCTATCACCCTGTCTTATTCCTATGGATAGAGGAATTTCCTCTGTTAGAGTGTTATTTGTTTTAATTACCATGATGTTTTTGGAATTCAGTTCGTATATTGTGTGTATGATTGCTTCGTCTACTTGTTTTCTTCGCAGTAGTTCTGTTATGTGTTCCAGTTTGACTCAGTCGAATGCTTGTGTAAAGTCCACAAAACAAATGAACAGCGGTTTATCGTATTCGATAGATTTTTTAACCAGCTGTCTGATAATAGAGTAGAGCGGTTATTCCGGAAGCCCTGCTGTTCTTCGCACGCCCCTAACTTGTCTACAATCCGTTGTGACAGTATTTTAGTTTAACAATTTGGCTGAACTGTTCAGTAGGTTGATTCCCCTATAGTTTTCGGGTTGTTTCTTTGATCCTCTTTTGTGGATCGGGA
Organism: Diaprepes abbreviatus; assembly: GCA_034092305.1. Lineage (NCBI taxonomy): Eukaryota > Metazoa > Arthropoda > Insecta > Coleoptera > Curculionidae > Diaprepes > Diaprepes abbreviatus. The sequence goes on along the minus strand of JASJET010000012.1, from coordinate 7,228,046 downwards.
TTGTGATGCTTTTCCTCCATTCGTTGGGTACTGACGTTGTGCGGAGTATTTTTTGAAATAGAATAGTGAGCTCTGTGACAAGGCTTTAGCACCTCATTCGTAATTTGGTCGGTACCAGGTGATTTTCTGTTTTTTAATTTCTTAATTGTCAGGTGTATCTATGCTTCACTGATGTTAACATCTGTCTTCAATGTCGCGAAAAATCTGAATCTTGCCACGACGAGAATCACATGTTTGCAGAAAATTTTAAGCCCGAGCTTGTTCAATTCTAACAATTTTTACATATCGAAGTACTGCAGGCCAACTCAAAAAATATGCTTTGGAGAAAAACTCGTTTAAAATTTTGAAAGCAGTTTAAAAAAAGAGTCTACAATATCTAGCCCATATAATATCCCTTAGACTAGAAATCCCCTTAAATACAGTTACGGAAAATTTTCTAAAAAAAATAAGGAGACATGTCTATTTACAACCTCAAAACAAAATCGAATTTATTCAAGCACATCTCGAAAATATACTGTGAACCTTTCCAATTGATTCGACGAAGATCAGAGCAAATGTTTGGAGTGGAGATAAGATCAACTGGCAGTTGTACGCAGAAAAATATGCCTTGGCAAATGAAACTTTTATAAAATAAATTTTTATAAATAAATGGATTATTTATCGAAGTGTAAACTTTTTTTTTTAACTTTAATATACTTTTTCTGACAATAGTAGTTTCTAAACTGATGAATTTTGCACCCTCTTTCCAGATACATAAATATTGTCGATGATAAAAGAATTTTTTAATCTTCCCTATAGTTTTTCTTTAATAAAAAATCAGCCATTTTCGCATCGAAACATAAAAGTTTTTTTTCTTACCTTCGCCATTTTGATTGTAATTAAAATTTCGAAAAAAAAAATTTTCTTCGTTTTTTGATTATTTGCCACCACCGTAGTTACACTTTTGCTGTTACAATAGTATTAAATATTTCAAATGGAAAGCTGGTTGTAAAATGTTAAAAGTATGTAATATAGAACAAACAAAAAAATATCTAGCCCTGAATGCGAGTGATCTTTTAGGCTTATTGGTTTAAAATATAATAGTTTTTAACTCTGAAACGAAATTTCCAAAAATTCTGGCAACCTTGCAACCAGGTGTACAATACCTCTACTAACTTATGTAAAATGTGTCGTGCGTCATAACTCGCGATGTTAATCTGTCACGTGCGTCAAAACAATTGCAACGATTCACGCCAACGCCGCGAAGTAGGCCGGGACTAGTATTTAGGTCCGCCATTACGATAATTTTCATCTTGATTTTTTTTTGAAAAATTTGTGTAGAGCTATTTTAATTTTTGGTACTTTGTACGTCTGGAAGTTGAAAATATTTTTAAACTAAATACGTTTTATGCATATAGTCTCGCAGTTAGTTCTGAACATTAATTGAATGATATACAAACAGAGCAATAAAATTTACAATATAATGAAGTTGCGTCCTTACATTCGATCGTGAATTTTTTAGGACAATTATCAAGAGTATTTTGGGCTTAAAACTAAACAAGTATCCCAATGAATGAATGAATGAATTAATGAAAGAGAGGTGGTGATACTAGATCATCGATGCTTAGGTCTCTATTGGGCTCTTTACATCCCGCCATAGCTGCAGGTTATTCGAGAGCGATCGCCTTTGCGAATCCAAGCAGCTTCGTTAGTTAAACTTGCCGAACTGCTTCCGATAACAAAACTGTATCTCCGAAATATCTCTGTCTCAGTCCGTTGAGTGCTGCGCATTCTTTGAGCACATGATTAACAGTTTCATCCTCCTCCAAACAGCATCTGCACGTGAGGTCGTCTTCGACACCGATTCTATGAAGATGGCCCCTGAGGCGACAATGTCCTGTTAAGAATCCCACCACAATTCGCGGCTCTTTCCTTCCCAAAAAGAGAAGCTCCTTAGTACGCTGTGCGCTAGGTCCAGTTATATGTTCCTTAGCACACCTCATTCCAGGAGCTCTTCACCACGATTAAATAAATTTGCTTTCCATCAACGATTTTAATTCATTTTTGCCAATTGCAATTGAGACAGGTAGTATTAGTTGTGGTCCATACGGTTCAATTGCCGAACTCAACTTTGCCAGACGGTCTGCTTCCTCATTCCCGCGTATGCCCGAGTGACTCGGGACCCATACGAGTCTAACTGTGCAGCCGTTCTTTGCCATACCATTCAGTACGTCCTTGCAGACTTCAGTGCCAACAAGTATCCCATTAAGTTATTTCTAACAAAATTTTTGTAAAAAGATTTCCCCCTTTTAACAATTATCGGTTTCCTGAAAGTTTGGGGATCCCGTAGACTAGATGTCGCTCCTAACCTACGACACTGAGGCTAGTTACAAAATAAAAATTTATAAAAAAACTAAAATAATACTCTATAAGTTGTGTATTGGGAAGCTTTATAACAAGAATAACACAGAAAAGCGTTGATGTAAATGAAAATTAAACTAAAACATAAAAAAAAATAATTAAGTTATGACGATTACCTCCCAATGGAGTAAAATAATATGATCAAAATTGCCTAAAATGAAATATTACAAAAAGCAAAACCAACAAAAATAACTTGTCTATGGAAGTTTAATAGTAACAGGAGACCTCATCTAAAGATAATATAAATAAAGTAAAATGTACAGAACTGATGAAAGTGCCTTTCTTATGAAAGGATAAAAGGAAGAACTACACTCAAATAGTAGGCAGGAAAACTGAGATTTAACTGGAAAAAAGGAACAGTAAATTTAACAACAATAGAAACAAATGCAAACACCGACAGTGTACTGAATACTATGAAAACAAGAATCGATAAAGAAGTAGCATTTCGGGCATCTGTAGTAAAATAAAATACAATTAAGCGCAAAATGGTATGTTTTCATTCGAAGAATTTGAAAAAGATACTTAAAGAAAAAAAAGATTTTGTGTTTGACCATAACGTAACTATTTGTAAAAATAAAGCAAAATTAATTGAATTATTCATAGTAAACTATGACAGTGGCAAATAGACAAATTAAAATTAAATTTGACGCACACGTATTAAAACGTTGTCGTTTTGGAAAATTATTAGGGAATGCTCAATTAGTTGTTTCTGCCATGGCTAAGTAGATATTCTTTCTAGTTTCCCTTGTAGCAATAAATTATTAAAATGTCGAAATTTGATTTTCACACACTTCTTTTATCCAAAAACATATTCTAATTAGTTTGCTTGACAGTTCTTATTCAAAATTTTTCTCCTCAATAATCCCTCACGAACATAAAGTGTCTTCTTTAAAATATCTCTTGCGAGCTTTTCAGAAGTGTAAACCTATACCTCGCTAATTTGATAGTCAAATTTTAAAATCTAGGTGGATGTGGCAAAAACATACATGTCTCTTGATCAGAGATAATTTTTTATTAATACCAATCTGAAGTAACTTTTCGAAATAAATCTAAAAGTCTTCTATAAAATGGCAAAGCAGAATTATCACAAAGCTACCAAAATATTAGCCTTCATCCACTCTCCACTCTAAAACCATTTGCCTTCCGATTCAGGTGCATCAGATGCACTTGCCCGCAGCAGCAGCGGCCGCTGCATCGATCTTGAGTCTGGGTCGCGCGGCGGCCGTAGCCGTGTCAAGGTCAGAGCGATGCCGCTTCCACGGGCTGCGGCACGTGTCACTCGCGGTCACGACCTCCTTTTGCAAAGGCCGGATCATGCGAGAGGTCGATGGAATCGCTATTTACCCAAGTTAAAGATCAAGAAAGGAAAATTGTTAACAATCGTGTATTTGTTGCAAAGATTGGAACGTGTCTGAGGAAAATAAAGGGAATTTGTGAGAATCATTATGCGGAGGAAATTCTATCAATTTTTTTTTCGATGGGTGCCTGAATAATTGAAATAAAAAGAAATGACAAACAGATATAAAAAGCAGCAAAGATTTTTTGACTGTAGTAGGTAATTGGTTGTTATCTCCATTTTTCTTCTCTTTTTAAGTTTAAAAATTTCTAGATTATATAAATTGCACACCATAAATGGGTTGTTAAGTTTTCTTGCCCCTTCACAGCACCCCGAACTATAAGATCTTTTATGCGTTACTCTAATCCAGCTGTTTCCAAATTTTTCTACTTGAGAACCCCTCTAAAAACAGGGCGAACGCCCTGTATGGTAATTAAGAACAGTAGATGAAACAGTGAAATTTCATAACGGAAAAGTGAATCATTCGATCGTAAAACGTTTACAGACACACCTACAAGAAAGAATTAATACAAAATAAATAGAATGATACAGAACTTGAAAAATACCCTCAATGTGATATTCCTGCCGTTTTGGTGAAACAAAGAAATTCAAAAGTTGGTTCGATATCTAAAATTTCAATCTCAGATCAGGTTCTGCATTTAACCTGTTTCTGTACTTATCTTTTAGCTAAGTATATGTGCAAAACTCCTTTCTCTCATAGATATGTTGTACAAAGAACCAATAAAATTTTAAGGGCTTTTTCCGCCATAACAGGATACTCATTTCTTATAATGAACCAAAAATCAATTAAAGAATGATCATTAAACACAGTTTTTAGGGAATTGTCTGAAGATAAGTCAGTGAGCTTTTCCCTTTCCAGTAAAGTTAAAGAAGTATCCTAAATCATATCTCCTTGAAAAAGCCTACGTCTCCAGTGATTCAATCAAATAGTCCTTGAAAGTTAATTGAAGTGATTTGACATGGTCATTAATATCCTCTCTAATATTTTCTTTAATTTCGTTTTCTAATAAAATGGTGCGTAGAGAACCAAAATATTCACCTGCAGGCATTGAATCCAACAGTTGAACTTTTTTAACATGGCTGCTATTATATCATGCACATTGAAAATGGTAATACCTGAGCCTTGTAAAGACAGATTTAGATCATGGCGTATATATGTTTATGCAGTTTTCACGGATTCCTTCGTGTGAGATACAATACCAGTCCATATCCATATTATGCCGTCGTAGTGGTGCTTATAGTTGTACGTTTGCTGAATGTGATTTCAGCACTACAACGGCATAATGTTGATATATCCACTGCTATTGCATCTCACACGGAGGGATCCGTGAAAGCCGCATAAATATATATATATATATATATATATATATATATATATATATATATATATATATATATATATATATATATATATATATACATCGCCTGTGTGGATATAAATTTTTAGTACTTTACTCTCATATTAAAAAGGGCGAAGAAATACAAGACAGTGCAGAAGTTCCTGGTCTGGAAAATGATGACGGTGCTGTTTCGTCGTCATTTTTTTAAATTTATATGGACGATAACTTATATCTTTGTTAAAAATTGTTGACCAAAAAAACACGGAGCGCTCTCAAGGGGATATCGTTGGTGCGATACCAGCTTGAACTGCAAAAGCTCGTGGTTAGTTTGGTTTTCGATGCGCGCCCTTTGGGAAGCATGCTTCGTGTATCGAGTAGCACATGGCTGTTTTATGCAATATTGTTAGTGTGTTATACTTGTGTCATTGAGTGATCAGCCGTGATGTTGCAATTACTGTCTTGCTTGCTCTTTTCATTTTAAGAACAATATATAGGACACGACTGCGAGATGATGGATTGTCTCGAATGCAATGGCCTGATGAGTTTCCAAAACAAAACAGAGTTGTCGTCATTTTCCAGATTCGGAGCTTCTCCATTGTCTTGGATCTTCAATGGACCACAATCTATGTAACTCAGTATTAAAAAAATTTAACACCTGTCACCTTAAACTATAGTTCATAATAGATAAAGAATAAAATCAATTGTCTAGACCTAGTCTCATACCACATTAACAAAACCCTGAAAACACAGTGGCACACCAATAATATGATCTTCCAGATATTTACATTTTAAATCTCAACATCGTCTTTTTCAAAAAAGAACTTTGGATATAGGCTTCGCAGATCGCAGCATGAAACTATCGGATCCTGTTTACCGATTAAGGTCCATTCAAAAAGCAAAAGAAGCCTTAAAAATGAACATCCTGAAAACCTAATAAACACTATTAAAAAAAAAAAATTCATAAATTTTATAAGAAAAACATACCACTTCCGGAAACCAAAGAGAAAAACCTAAAATGTATATCACTTCCATATATCACGACACTCTCCGAAAAACTCCAAAATGTTTTAAGAAACCTAATATAACTGTTAACCATAAGGGTCACAACCTCCTAAAAATTGCTATAGCAAAGTAAAATCTAAAATTTCAAAATATAAAAACATGTTATTTACATCATTCCGTGCAAAGATCTTAATGGTGACTACATAGGTCAAACAAGCAACTATTTAAAAAGATAGAATGAACGGGCATAAATGCAGCAAAAAATGAAACATCGTTAACAACACATAGCATGGAAAACTACCATTCCTTCGATTTTGGAAGTGTCAAAATATTAAAAACTGAAAACCACACAAAAAACAAGAAACGCTTGTAAAGATTGAATTACAGAAAAGGAAGAGTATTATAAAGTAACAACTAAATATATAATATTTAAAATCAAAAATGCATTGCGCTGAGGAGTAGACCCCTTAAACTACCTATAGCCAAAACAATCCTCATTTCTTTACTAAAGCATCGTCTGTTTCTTTTAGTATTAGTCTTACTTCATGTAGATAAACCTTGTAATTTTTACATTTAACAGGCCACAAAACCAAGAAAAATAAAGTATATATATATATATATATATATATATATATATATATATATATATATATATATATATATATATATATATATATATATATATATATATATAATAAAATAGAATAAAATATTGGCGAAGCTGACGTGAAAATTTGTCAATCTACATGATTCTCGTGTTAAAAAGTGCGGAACACTCCAAAATATGGAAAAACTCCGGGTCCGACAGATGGCGACAGCGCTGTTTCGTCCTAATATGGGACTCGTCAGGCCACCGCATTCGGTACAAACCATCATCTCGCCTTTGCATCGTATAAAGCTGAATTTAAAATTAAAAAACAGCAAACAAGACGACAAAGGCGACATCTCGATGGTCCACTTGATAATACAAGAACCACACAGATTAACAAAGTTTGTAAAAGAACCGTCATATGGTGGCGAGACGGTGAATTAAAACAGAAATATGTAAAATCGAGTACACGAAACGCGCTGTCCAAAGGATAGGGGTCGCATTTTTCGGTACTGGCAAGCAAGCCTACCGCTTATTTTAGCAGCCAAAGCCACGTCCGCACCAAACGATCCCACCATGAGAGCATCGCTTAGCGTGTTTCAAAGCCAAACAAGTAAATAAATAAGTAGATAAGTTTTTGTCCGTGTAATTTAAAATAAAATAGAATAAAATATTGGCGAAGCGGACGTGAAAATTTGTCAATCTACATGATTATCGTGTTAAAAAGTGCGGAGCACTCCAAAATATGGAAAAACTCCGGGTCCGACAGATGGCGACAGCGCTGTCTCGTCCTAATACGGGACTCGTCAGGCCACCGCATTCGGTACAAACCATCATCTCGCCTTTGCATCGTATAAAGCTGAATTTAAAATTAAAAAACAGCAAATAAGACGACAAAGGCGACATCTTGATGGTCCACTTGATAATATAAGAACCACACAGATTAATAAAGTTTGTAAATTACACGGACAAAAACTTATCTACTTATCTATATATATATATATATATATATATATATATATATATATATATATATATATATATATATATATATATATATAGATCATATTAATTTATTATTTCATATTCACTTCCTATTCCAACAATTTAAAATCCATCGTAAGCAGCTTACATTTTCACGATAAAATGAAACGAAGCGCCTAGGTCAACCAACGGGCGAGCGCCCCGACGCGTTTCTCCGTCGCGGCGACCTTGGCCTTTGGGGGAGCGACGCGTGTTTGCCCCTGAATCGATCGGCAAGCTGTTGCGGGGGTAACAACCTTCGATCACGCCCCCAACTCGTGGCCCCGTGTCGTGAACACTCTAGGTCACGCCAGTGGTGGTGGTTGTTTTGTTTAAATTGATGGATGTGGTTTGAAGGGTTGCTACAGACCCAAAACGTTAGGTGCGTCATTTACTAATATGGCTTAACCTTAAAACTCATTTAAGTTAGAAAGAAAGAATTTAAATTTACAAAAATAAAAATTAGTCAACTAAGTTTTGAAATTTAAAAGTTATGAAATAAAAAAATCGTTTTCATATATTATGAAACCTTTTAAAATTAAATGTTTAGTTGATTTTCGGAAGACATCTACTCCTCTCTGCGATTCCAAGGCTTTAATATCTAAGGTCTTATCTCTAATTTTCTTATAAAAAGATATGTTTAATGACAAGCAGATCAGGTTTAAGGTTAAGTCCTTTTCGTGAACTTGGCACCAAAAGTTTTAGGTAGGTTTTCTAAAAGACAATACTGCTATCTCAAAAGACGTTCTATACAAATATTTGAACTGTAGCTCCATATTCCTCCCTGCCTCAATACGCCCAAAAAATAATGACTTAAATAATGAAGTTATTACTCTAACCAGCACAATGAGTAGAGTATACGGAAAACTGCTTAGAAACATCGTAGAAACAGAATATGGCCCCCAAGAAATTGAAGAACAAGCAGGTTTTAGAGCTGGCCGATCGTGCGTAGATCATATATTTAGTTTAACCCAACTTAATGAAAAGAAGGTGGCAAGAAATAGAGTGGTTCATCTGCTTTTTGTTGACCTCACAAAAGCATATGATACGGTGTCAATCCAGAATTTATGGCACGTGATGGAGAAGTCTCCAATTAACAATACAGCGATCCAAGCCATCAAACAGCTATACGACCAAGCATTCTCCAGAATTAAGATCGGCAATAACTTATCAGAAAGCTTTCATGTGACCAAAGACCTTTTCCAGGGATGTTGTCTATCACCAACTCTCTTTAAAATCTACCTCAATGAAGCTATAAAGAATTGGAGGAGATCATGCAGTAGAATGAGAATAGAATTAAATAATGACACCCATTTATATCCGCAGATGACCAAGTGGTAGTGACCCAAGATAAATAAGACCTCGAATTAAAGAATACGCAGAGTGGGAATTAACTGTCAACTGCAGTAAAACTAAATATATGTGTATCGGTGGAGAAGAAACAGATTTGGAAGTGGATGACAATATCATAGTAAAATCTTGTTCTGATTATACCTACCTTAGCACAAAGATCAGTCAAAGTGGACGAACTGAAGAAGAAATATTGGAGCGAATAACTAAAGGGAAAAAAGCTATCGGATGCCTAAATTCACTATTATGGTCAACAAACATCTCCAAGGAAAGAAAACATCTTTTATACAATGCAATATTTAAAAGCGTTGTATTGTATGGATGTGAAATATGGCAGATAAATAAAACTTTAGAACGTAAACTGCTGGCTCTTGAAATGGACTTTTGACGAAGATCTGCCGGAAGGTCAAGGATCGAACGGATAACCAACGAGAGAATTAGAGAGGTTATGGGCGTAAAGAAAACTATTCTCGATGAAATCGAACAACCTCAGCTGGTATGGTATGGACATGTGGAGAGAATGACGGACGAATGTCTACAAAAGCAAATCCTAAAATGGACACCAAATGAAAAAATAAAAAGACGAAGACCAAAAGTTACCTGGATTAAGAGCATTAAGCGAGCCATGTCCGAAAGAAACTTACTTCCAGGGGGTTGGGAAGACCGAAAACAATGGAGACTGGAAACCGGAAGGCATAGAACGCTGAAACCGGATATATATATATATATATATATATATATATATATATATATATATATATATATATATATATATATATATATATATATATATATATATATATATATTACTCTATTCCTTGGATTCAGTGGTTCGCGCAAAACAATTGTAGTAATATAAGCTGCGTATCTGTCACCTAACAGAGAGCAAACATATTACGCTTTGGAGCGTTATCTTTTAGACGTTATTTTTAATGGAAGTTTATGTTTTATCAGGATAAATTGTAGCTTTAAACCTACACACTTCTGTCAGGAGACATGGATTAAAATTTGGTCCCGACTGATTAAATTGATTTGATTGATAGATAGGATTGCTGATGCTATATCAGCATTCCTATCTACTCTGTTGCTTGACACTAACTATTCAATTGACTTACTGACTCCGTAGCACTACAACTCAGGGTAGGTCTTGGCTGCCTCGACTATCTGCCTCCACCTGGGACGATCTTGTGCCAGCTCCCTCGATCCTTGCTGGTCAACTTCAAGGATAGCTAGATCCTTGTGGATGTTATCTTTCCACCTAAGCCTAGGTCTTCCCAGTGGTCTTTTTCCTTGTGGTGCTTCCTCCCATACCCGTTTTATTAATCGATCGTTTTGGCTCCTTTGTATATGACCTGCCCATCGTAGTCTTCTGGACCTTATTTCTTGAATGATGTCAGGGCTTTGATATAATTGCGCAAGCTCTATGTTGCTTCTCATTCTGTGACGGCCTGTTTCAAGGTCTCGGTATGGACCATATATTATGCGCAGGATTTTTCTCTCAAACCTTCTTAGCAGCTCCATATCGTGGACTGTCAGGGTCCATGTTTCACTGGCGTAGATGCTACTGGTCGTATTATTGTTCGATAAATTTCGGTTTTTGCCTTTCTAGTGATAAATTTTGACTTCAGCAAGGTTTGTATCGCAAATGTACATTTATTTGCTTGTGTGATGTGCTGTTTAACCTCTACCTGCATATTATTGTTTGCCGTTATCACTGCGCCCAGGTACTTGAAAACTCGCACATGCTCAAAATTACAGTCATCCATGGTGACGTTCTGCCTGATTATGTCTCGGGCGGGGTTGCGGGAGACGTGCATGTATTTGGTCTTTCTTTCATTTATTCGGAGCCCTATTCTCTGAGCTTCTTTTTCTATCTTTATGAAGTTTTCCTTCACACTGACTGTGCTTTCTCCTATCGTGCTCATATCATCCGCGTAGGCCAAAATAAGTTTAGGGCCACTTGGCCCAAAAACCTCCGCGTCAACTGATACTGTTCTTACGGCTTTCTCCAGTGCAAGGTTAAACAGTGCTGGCGACAAAGCATCTCCCTGTTTTAATCCTCTGTTGATAGAAAATGTTTAGCTACACTCTCCTTCAATTTTGACACAACTTTTTGCCCCCTCTAGGCACGCTCTACACAGTCTAATTAGCTTGTGCGGGATTCCAAATTCTTCCATAGCTTCCCATAACCTTATCCTAATAACACTGTCATATGCTTGCTCGAAAATCTATGAACTATTCAATTAAAAGATATAAATATTTGTTACATTGACAGGTTAACTAAACAGAAATAATGTTGGCCACCCATCAACATCAAGAAAAAATGTTCTTCTAAAGTTGGAAAACAATGCTTCAAATCGAATTTTCAGAAAATTTTCAATTCTTTCGCCTACCAACCCCGTCCATGATTTCATTTTTCCCATTTCCCAAACGTTCCCTCTCGTTCGCAATCGCCCAGGGTCCGTCGCGAATCATCGACCTCTCTTCGGGTGCAATCGCAACAAGGTCACGCGCACGTTGGCCAATATCAAGGTCGGCTGGGATTCCACAGCTGACTACGATGCACGGAAAACACACGAGGTGTAGAATAGATTTTCCAGGGTTTGAAATTTCCAGATATTCCCTTCGGCTTAGGGTAATTTAAAGGGAATGGATCGAGAGCTTTGCGCGTTACGGTGAAAAAAAGAAATATAAAAAAGGATAAATATTTTTATATACAGGACTATAATAACTGAAATTATAATCCTAATAAAAAAATTAATTAAAATTTTCTTATATAGTTTTTTTTTTTAAATGAAGCATACGTGAACACAAATTACAAACTTCCTTTTAAAAGATCGCACGAATTCTTTCACTCAATACGTGGGAGTGCAAAAACCTCAATCAGCCCGCATATCTCCTTATACACCGGTCGGTAAAAACAAAACAGATTCCTGCATTACCGACATGCCGGCGGCGAACCAAAATGGGCAGTGGTCAGATACCATCGGGCTACCGGTCCCTTTCGGATGGTATTCTGTCGATATCGAGGAGTTTTGGTAGCTGACCCGTTCCTAATCCGTTAAAAAATAAAAATGATAGTATCTATTTTACATAAGGAGACCTTACAAATTTTTCCTTTTATGTTTATGTATACTTTTTAGTTCAAAGTTTAACACTTTATTAATGTTTTTGTAATGTTATTTCAAGCATAAAATTAATATTAATTCGAGACTCAAAAATATTCCAATAGCGGTACCGTTTTTGCGATAATATAAAATTAATCTGCAAAAAGGCTCGTTTTTGAATCTTGTTAAACAGTAATAAACTTCATTGTTTAAAATACATTTTTATCAAGACAAGGGATCGACGATATATAGAGTAATTAAACAGCAATATACACGGTGGTCTTTAAAAAAATTATATAAGAGGGTGAGTCAACGAGTAGATGACGTTTATGCCTTTTAGTTAAAATTTACCTAGAAACTATATTTACTGGATTGTATGGTTAACTTAAACGCATATTTAAATAATACTTTTTACTCTACAGGGTGTGCCAAAAAACGAGGCAGCATAAGTTTTTAAAATAATTATGTTTAGGAAAAAAAAGTCACATTTCAAGGTTCTATTCAATCGTAAATACCGTTCTTAATTTTGCGAGAAATATACTCAGATTTATTACAAAAGATACTATTTCAATTGCTTTACTCCAGTCTTCCTATGAAACAAGGTGAAAAAATTGATTGCAGATATCTGAAAGTTTCAAGTGTTAGGGTGCACTCAGTAGATGATAAATACGTAAAAAAGTACAGCTAGATCAGTCCTGTTTTTTTATAAACAACATCTAAAGTCGGGAAATTCGATTTTCTCTCCGTAGAATTTTCCGGTTACATTTAGAAAAAAGTTGTGGGTATTAAAAAGACCTTTAATTTTATTTTTTGTACATCAAAATCGATAAATAATTTATCGATATAATGGCGAAAAACCATCTTTTTTGCACTATTTTATAAATGTTAATAACTTTTGCAAGAAAGGCCGAAAGTGATGTATAACCCCGTGATGATAAGACCATTATGTGACTTTATAACTGTGCGAAAGCTGGACCAAATCGGTTTGGTAGTTTATGAATAATCTTAATTGTTTATCCCAGACACTGAATGTTTAAACAATTGTCCTTTCTCAGAGAATGATTCTATAGATATTTGCAAAAGCGGAATGGATTCTTTGAAGTTCAAACTACAAACGAAGATCAAAAAACGATTAATTTAAAAAAAAAACACGAATTTTAAAAGAAAACAAAGTCTCCTACGATCAACAGAAGGTAAGATATCATTTTTTTTTTAAAAGTCATATCTTTTTTCTTTATAAACATTAAAAGTCGAACAGATTTTAAAAGAAGACCTATATTTTATGATGCAATTGATAGTAAAATTATAGCCCTTCGAAATGAAGGTACTTTTGCAAGTGCGTTGTAGCGAGTGGTGGGGGAAGCTCGGCTTTCTCACGGTGTGCTTCTGAAATTCAAACTTCAGATTGGAGCGCACAACAAAATTATTTATTCCTAGAAGATATATATATATATATATATATATATATATATATATATATATATATATATATTGTGAAAGTGCTTTATATTTAATATTTGCAATGAAATTAAACTGCCAGTAAAGCTTTTTGAAACAATATTAATGTTAATATTGCCAAAAAATTAGTTTTCCAGTGAAATGTCAATTTTCCGGTATTTCCCGATTTCCTCTGATAATGAAAATAAGTCAGTTCGTCATACTTCATCGAATTGCTCCATTTATGAAGGCTCTACGTTTTCTGGAACCCGAGATATCGTACAATTTAGTTGCTCATTTGAAGTTTGAATTTCAAAAGCACATCGTGAGAAAGTCGAGCTTCCCCCACCACTCGCTACAACGCACTTGCAAAAGTACCTTCACTTCGGAGGGTTATAACTTTATCAACGATGCATGAATTTCATACTTATCAATTGTATTATAAAATATAGGTCTTCGTTTAAAATCTGTGAAAATTTCGATTCTTAATGTTTATAAACAAAAAATATATTACTTTTTTTTAGCTCCTTTGGTCGTAGGAGACTTTTTTTTAATTCCTGTTTTTTCACCAGCTGTCAGGTCCATTAATTCACAAACTTGTATCATTAAAATTAACAAAGTTATTCCAATTGTTTATAAGTAAAAAAGGTACCCCTTCATTAAACGGTTTTTTTAACAACAATTTTTTTAATAATTTATCGTTTTTTCATCTTTGCTTGTAGTTCGAACTTCAAAGAATCTCAAACCGATTTGATCCAGCTTTCGCACAGTTATAAAGGCACATAATGTCCTTATCATCAAAGAGTTATACATCACTTTCGCCCTTTCTTTCAAAAGTTATTAACATTTATAAAATAGTGAAAAAAAGGTGGCTTTTCGTCATTATCTCGACAAATTATTTATGGATTTTGACGTATAAATAAAATTAAAGGTCTTTTCAAGACCCATTTGGACAAGTTATCTCTAAAATGTAACCGGAAGATTCTACGGACAGAAAATTCGAATTTTCCGACTTTGGATGTTGTTTATAAAAAAACAGGGCTAATCTAGCTGTAATTTTTAACGTATTAATCATCTACTGAGTGCCCCCTACGTCTTGGAACTTTCAGATATCTGCAATAAATTTTTACATGAAATCGCTACAAATTCAATAGGAAGACTGGAGTACTTGAAGACTTCGACAGGAATAGGCGCGACAGAATATGGTTGTAGCAAGATGGTGCGCCTCCACACTACCATCATAACTCAACAAGGGAGTCATTTATTCAGACGTTTAGTAAGAACAAAACAACTAATTTTAGCTATTAATAAGTAAATAAATTATCTTTTATAGTTTACCTTTTTTTTAATAAATAGATATAAGAATGTTTTATATTAATTTAAGAATTTTAAAAATTCCCTTGTTAATATTTTATAGCAGTGAAGTTGTTGTTTCAAAGTTGTTGTTTTTCATTATATTTATTTATATAGTGTTTGTGTATTTTTTCAATGGATACTACGAGTACAAACGAAAAACTCAACAAAAAGAATAAGAAAAAATAAATGAATATCTCAAAAAATATTAAAAAGAAACCTAATACTCAAGTTTAACAATCTGTCTTAAAAACTCGTCTACTTATTCCAAAATAAATCCTGGCAGAATGTGGTGGATACACGTGATCCTGAAACCACATATCAAGGGTTAACTGATAAATTTCTCAACTTATGTTCACACCATGAAACAACCTGAAGGATATATTTATCCCTAATAATGTCAGGAGACTGCATATTTGCAGTATACTCGCAACGAAATACTGTTGAAACTGAAACAGAAAGACAATTATTCCAAGTGAGACTATGCGGCCTCCCATAGTTCTCGTGCAGGTGTAAAACATCGGCCGTTAGTTAAACTACTTATATTAGCCATACATGAATACTTCGATATAGAGGACATCCAATACCGAAGCTCTAATTACCCGTAAAGCTGTAGAAAGCTTGTCTTTGCCAGCCACAGCAGTATTGAAGCCATGAATGTCCTAATTCTTCCATGGTAGAACAGCGCGCTTTTTATTTCACGTAGTACGGTGTCTCGAGTGTATGGTTAGGACGCTCACTTAGTGTCGTATAACCCGAAGTAAGTAATTCACCATCGTGCTTAGGGGGATCTGAATTTCCAAGACTTGGAGAAACGTTTTCAGACATGTCTAGAAACAGAAACGGTCTAACCTAGTGCAGGAACCCTGCACTTTGAAGTGGTGAATTGCTTTTAGCAGAAGACTCGAGACACCGTACTACGTGAAACAAAAAACGCGCCGCTCGAACGAAGAAAGATCTGAGCATTGTATTAAGAACACAAATAATATATTGCTCTGATCCTACCTTGGATGACAAAGACAGACTTTGCACAGCTGCACGGGAGTTTGGGTATTAGATGTCCTCTATATCGGTGTATTCATCCACAACCAACATAGGTAGTCTACCTAATGGTGTTAGTGATCGATGTTTTACACCAGCACGGGAACCGTGGGAAGGGTGAGACAGAATAGCCTCAATTGAAACTACCAAAATTCTCTCAAATAAAAAATTTAAGAAAATTAAACAGTGTATATCGAACAATATAATCATATCCATAAAACAACGAGACAAATTGAAGAAATAGGCACAAAAAATCTATTAACAAAGAAAATGAATACAAAATGAATCAAAATAATTTGAAAAAAAATTACCAATCATGTTAAAAATGTATGTTTTAAAGCAAAACCCGGTGAAAACTCTTTCCTACTTATAATCTTCATGGCGAGACTTTATCATTCCACCTATCGTCTTTAATTCATGCAATATGTCCGGCAAAGTTTCATTTCAGTCTCGTTTTTTAGGAGATACTCGGCACCTTAGGCATATGAATACAATTCACACCCGACGGTTTTTTTCGGATTAAATTAAAAGTATACCATATTAATTGAGCATGTTTGTTTAAACCAAATGCGTCAAGTATGACCATAACCATGTTACGTGTATGACGTGCATACAAATAATTAGTTTAATGAGACTTTGCACGCTTACGTTGTAATTATAATTAAAAAGGTACGTAAAATACAACCAAGTACGAATAATTATTCTCGCCTACGCAAGCTTATTATTGACGAAAATAGTATCATTGGGTTCTAAATAACAGTAAAAATATTTATTTTGTGATTGCTTATATCATTGTGTACGTTAAAATTTATAAAAATATTTTATTTCCAGGAAAAACCAATAGAATTTAAATAAGGAAATCGGTTCACGCTTAATTTAAAATATTTTATTTAAAATTCACCTCGTTCTGTCAAATTTGTAGCATTTTTGGAAATTTTAAAAACATAAAAAACTTCACGTTCAATTTCTGACCTAAAAACAACAAGTTTATCAATTTTCAGTTATTAGTCTTGACCAAACAATTTCATTTTAAACTAAATAAACTGTTAAAATTTATCAAGGGTTAGTATCTTCTTTTTCTTCAACCAGCCCTTTGCTTCCACTGCTGGAAATAGGCCTCCCTCATTCTTGTCCATTGTGCTCTATCTTGAGCGATTTGCATTCAATTTGTTGCAATTCTCTCGAGATCGCCAGTCCAACAAGTAGGGGTTCTTCCTCTACTTCTTTTGTCTAATCTCGGCCTCCACTCGAGTAATCTCTTCATTCACCTTCCTTACTGATTTGGGCGACATGTCCGGCCCAGTTCCATTTGAGTGTGGCAATTCGGAAAAATGCGTCGGTAACTCCTATTTTTCGTATCAGGTCTTCATTTTCTCAAGCAGCGATATACCTAGATTGGCCTTACCATCTTTCTCTGAGCTATTTGCAGCGTTTTAGAAGTTGCAGTTATCAATGTCAAAGTTTCGGCACCGTAGGTCATAACCGGCAACACACATTGGTCAAGTGTTTTACGTTTTAAGGAAATTGGTACATCGCTTTTAAAGATGTCTTTAAGTTTTCCATAGGCTGCCCATGCGAGATTTACTCTTCTTCGTAGCTCGCATGTTTAATTATCTTTTGTGATCTTTATTTCGTGTCCAAGGTATATGTATTTTTCCACAAGCTCCACTTCGTTGCCTCCAATATTGATATTTCCACTAGGTACCAGATTGGTTATAAATTTTGTTTTTGATATATTATTTTAAGACCCACATTGGCGCACACTAACTGAAGTTCATGTAACATTGTGCATATCTCCTTGAGATTATCGGAAAACAAAACTATGTCGTCCGAGAACCTCAAATTTGTTAATCTTTGGCCGTCTACATTCAGGCCTCTTTTTTCTCAGTTAAGTTTTTTACAGGCGTATTCTTGTACTGCAGTAAACAATTTAGGCAATAAGGTATCACCCTGTCGGACTCCTCTGCCAATTGGGATATGATCCGTGGTTCACCGACATAGTTGCATTCCTGTATATATTGTAAATTAACTTTGTGTATCGATAGTCAGTGCGGCATGCTTGTAATGCTTCCATAATTTTGTCAAACTCTACCGTATCAAAGGCCTTATGGAAATGCACAAAAGCCAGAACGAGTGGTCGATTGTATTCGATAGTTTTTTCTATTACCATTTTGATGCTCTGTAGGTGATCGTTTGTTCCAAACCCAGTACGAAACCCTGCTTGCTCTATTTATTGGTAGAAATCAAGTTTTTTCTCAAGTCGATTCGTTACTATTCTTGTTAGGAGTTTATATAGGTGATTAAGAAAGCTTATTGGCCTGTAGTTTTCCAAATCATGGGGATATCCTTTTTTGTAAATCAAAATTACCTCAGAATTGTGCCACTTGTCGGGTATTGTACTATCCAAACATATTAAAAAGGTCTTTTATTTTCTTAAGTAGACAAACGCCTCCGATTTTGATTGCATCAGTAACTACATCATCTTCGCCTGGAGATTTGTTAATCTTAGTTTTTCTTGGGGCTAGTTTTATTTCATTTATTATGATTTCCGGCATTTGTTCTGATCCTTGGTTGACCTTTTTCTTTGTCAATATTTCTGGTACTTGATCTTTGCTATTCTCTTTGTTTTGACAACTGTATAGTAATTTGTAAAAATCTTCGACTACTTTAAGGATTTCCTCTCTGTTTTTTGAAAACTGACCATTCATATCTTTTACTTTGATTATTTGTCTTGTTCCCGTTCTTAGTTTTCTTCTCAATACTTTCATACTTTTATTATTCTCAACGGTCTGTTCTTGATTGTATTTTCAAGTATATTGTCTAACAGCTTTGGATATTTCTTTATTTATTCTTTGTAGTCCGTCAGCTTTACTGTCCGTTTCGCTTCTCATTCCTCTTCTTTTCTGCATTAGTTATCTGGTATTTTGGCTGAGCTTCTCTTCTTTTTGGGTTTTAAGACAAAATTTGTTTTGGCTTTCTAGTAAGGCAGTTGTTAATTTATTATTTAGGTCGTTAGCGTCAGTTTCTGCTTCAGGGTTGCTAATTAGGTCGGAAATACACTGCTGAAAATCATCTACATCTGATGGTTTCATCCATGGCCTCCCTTTGTTCTTCTTCTTGATCATCTTATACCTCTCTTTTTTAAACATATTTCTATTTTACCTCATACCAATCTATTATCGCTATTGGTAGCAAAACCAGCATTAGTATGCATATTTTAAACTCTATTAAAATAACACAAATGTGTTAAACATAATGAAGAAGTACTATTTGTGTTGACTACATAAATTGTTCCTGCTAAATCAAACACATTTAAAATCTTAGTCTTGTCCCACGCATTTCGCCTAAATTTATTATCTTATTTATACTACTTAATTATGATGATTCCTTAATACAGAGCAAAATCATTCATGCTACTGGATTTGTAATTTATTATACAAAGAACTTTTAGGAGTGAATGCATGTAAGATGTTGAATAACATAATAGATATAAAAAAATCACTTAGTCTCCAAATAATATCCCCACGTCCTCCAATAAAACCCGATTTATGTCCCATTGATTTTTATTTCTTCCTAATACCTATTGAATACATGATTTCCGTTAGGTAATTCACAATCAAACACACTCTTATGATAATTTTATGGAACTCACGCATCGATATTTAGTAGATAGTCAAGATAAAACAAATTACAGCCTATATTTCCTCGAGTAAAAGCCTTTTTCTGACAAAAAGCGTTGGTAATATTTTTGGGAACACCCAGCAAGATTTGAACATGATACGTACGTATCGTTGACAATAAATGTTGTTTTACCGAAGAAATTACATCTAATGCCGTATGAAAAGTGCATGGTAATTAGAAATTTTATCAACAATGGTACGTAAGGTTGTGTCCACGTAGAGGGAATTTGATATGGGCGAAGCACGGTTACAATGTTTTTCAGGAATTTTTTCTTATCTTTTTTTATAGCAACTTCTAAGTGAAACGTGATATTTTGATTACTTCAGTGGGAGTTATATTAATCAACACGTTGTAAGATACGCGCTAAGGTGTTCATATTTTGTCATATCTTTTATCTAAATTGTGGGATGTTTTAATGTCTTTTTATACGTATCGTTATGGTGATAATAATGGTGATCGAAAAATGGGTTTCCAAGAAATGGGGAATAATCATTTTTTGGAGATACCTACTATAATAATTGTAGTAGTAGTAATAACAGTGGCGGCGGGTGCATTAAAAAGTAGGGGTTGCAATTCCAATGGTACATTAAAAACTTAGATATATGTATAAAACCTGCCATAGACACCGGTGGATGAAAAAATAAGTCTTTAAAAATTGAGTTAGTATGAAACAAAGTAGTGTATTTTAAATAATTAAACATAAAGAAGATAGTAAATTTTAAAAATATAGCAGTGAAAACAAAATGCATGTATAATTTACTCTGTGAATTACGGGGATAGTTCGATAAGTTCTCAGTCTGATAAAAAAAAAAAAAATTTTGAAAATATTTTTATTTATTTTTCAACATAGTCCCCTTGTACTTCAGTACATCTAGACCAACGATGTCCAAATCTGCAAAATAAGCGGTTGTCGCTACTCTGACCTCGTTATTTGAAGAGAATTTTCATCCAGCGAGCCCTTTTTCAAGTTTTGGGAAGAGAACATAATCGCTGGGAGCCAGATCCAGTGAATATGGT
The DNA here is from genome assembly GCA_034092305.1 of Diaprepes abbreviatus. Classification (NCBI taxonomy): domain Eukaryota; kingdom Metazoa; phylum Arthropoda; class Insecta; order Coleoptera; family Curculionidae; genus Diaprepes; species Diaprepes abbreviatus. The sequence goes on along the minus strand of JASJET010000012.1, from coordinate 7,207,349 downwards.
GCATGTGGAAACACTTCGAAACGTAGATCATGGAGTTTTCCAGCAACAACCACAGATTTGTGTGCAGGCGCGTTATCCTGATGAAAGAGTACTTGTTTTGACAATATGTGGACGTTTAGCCTTAATCACATGCTGCAAACGGTCCAGTAGTGAAGCGTAACACTCCCCGGTGATGGTCTTGCCTTGTTCTAAATAGTCTATAAGCACCACGCCATGTGAATCCCAAAAAACTGTTGCCATGACTTTTCCTGCAGACGGATCCGTTTTTGCTTTTTTGGCACACTTTCACCTGTTTAGACTGCTGCTTTGTCTCTGGCGTGAAACGTCGAAGAAACTCAGCAGGATTGCGTCTGAATAAGTCTAAACACTCTTGCGAAGTGTTCATTCGAAGGCGTTTTTGATCGACTGTTAACAAATGCGGCACCCATCGCGCCCAAAGCTTTTTCATGCCAAGAACATCATGTAAAATGTAGTGGACACGATCTATCGAGATGTTTGCTATACCAGCAAGCTCTCGTATTTTCAGTCGACGGTCATGAAGTATGACATTGTGAATGTTTGTGACAATTTGGTCTATTCTAGCGGTTTTAGGGCGTCCCGAGCACTCATCATCTTGAATTGATCTACGACTACGATTGAATTCAGCAGCAAATTTTTTTACTGTCGAAACGAAGGAGAAAAATCCTTTAAAGTTGAATCTAACTCATTTTTAATGTCCGTAGGAGTTAAACCCTTTAAAACAAAGTACTTTATAACCGCTCAAACTTCAATTTTATCCATCTTTCATAAAATATCGAACCTTATGTGTTCACTCGATCGCCAAGAACAAGCAACTGAACGCAAACATCTAAAACTTTACAGGGCGTGATCTCAAGGTTTATGCTTACAAAATATTATAGTTATTTGATCCTACTAGCGCCCTCTCTGTTTCAGGTCGAGAACTTATCGAAGCATTCTCGTATTTATAAAGAAAATCCACAGGTCGATCTTTGACAGCAAACTTATCAATAACCCGCTGATTGAAATCAGGTATGCTTCCGATAAAATCCCTTTCTTTAGAAAGCATTACCAAAGCAGAAAGTCTTTCCTGGCTCATAGTATTCCGTAAAAACGTTTTTATCCATTTGAAAGTAATAAAGCACCCTTCTACTTCAGCCGATGTCATTGAAATAGTAGTTAAAAGTTTTAAAAGTTTTAGAACTTCACTAAATATCTCACTTTGCTCCACGATTTGTGAGAGATAGTCATAAAGTACAAGAAGTTCCTAAATTTCCTCTTGACATACATAAAAACATTACTTGTAAAATTTTATTTGGATGGTTTTTGATGTACTTTTAAATACTGATGCTTTTTCCAAATATTGTTTCATAGCACCATCTAACACAGCACTAAAATCAATTAAACCTCAAAAAACTCCATGATTAGAGGAAAACATAGACTTATCATGTCCTCATAATGCAAGTTTGAAGGCTCTACAGAAACGCATATAATTAATTATAATATTTAAAATATATCGATTATATCTCACTTTTTCATTGTACAGTTCAATATATCTTCAATAACCGCTGCTTAATTGAGCAACTACGTTAACAATCACAAAAAGCGAATACTGCAAAACATTTTTCATATGTTTTGCCGACGATGTATGCTTTTTAATTCAGTCCCCTGAATGATTTAAGTTGGTAAAACTACTTTTGCCCAAGGAGTTTTTCCTCTAAAAAATAAACAAGAAAAACAAAATAGAGCATTTTAAATTTCACAACCACAAATCCACGCATGTTTATAAAAAAGATTCGGATTAAACATCCCAGTAAAAGTAATTTTTTTGCTAGACACTGATTGTTCTATTTTTAAATTAGTAGTAGGCCTTTCAAGCCTTTTTATTTGAGCCTTATCAGTTAATGACTGACCACAGAATGGCTCTGCAATTAAACTCTAAAAGAAATTGATTTTTGTTTTTCCCAAAACGCAAAACAAAAAAAAATACAATAGTGTACCGCACAACGAACAAACGACAATTACAAGCCAATGAAATTGACGAGCAAACTAAAGGTGTTTGAAACACATTTGAAATGACGTTACTATATCCGATCGCCCGAATGTGATAATGACGAAGTGCATTTGTTCACTTATATGAAAATATATCTATAATTGTTTCGAAACACGTGCAAACAATTTTAATATGACGTCATTATTTCATCGCTAGAAACTCTTTTAACCTTATTGGAATAAAATGACAAGGAAAACACAGCTTGAACACGGGTGTGCAAGTCGACTTGCAACATTCATTAAGCTTATGAGACGAAATTAATCTCCAAGTTTTAGATAGGCAACTCCGTATACTCTCCAAAATATTAGCTTGGATTGCATTAAAATTACACACCCGCAAAACAATAACGTTTATAGACGTAATATTGTAATGTAGATAAATTATTCTTGATATTTTGGCGAAGTAACTTAAATTATTACCTTAATTAAGTTCTGTTCGAGTATAATCTAGGTAAAAAAATTGATTTAAATTTAATCAGTAAAGCAGAAATGAAAAAAATATTTGTTCCTATTTTTATTCGTGTGTTTTATTTTAATTTACAACTTTTTTGGGGGTTGCACAAACTTGCAAACCTGAGGAAAAGCCGACATTGAGTAATAATAATATTTATCTTCTTTCCTTGGCAAAACTAGAATATGTACAGGAATCATGAAGTTATTAAGACCTTAAGCTAATTGAAGAGAGAAGCATGAACAATTATTACTATTGATTAAAAAAAATCTACAAAGTATAAACATTTTTCCAGCAAGTATTATTTTAATTTTAATTTAAAATTATTAAGAAAAGTTGATTTTATTATATCATCTGGTAAATTATTAAAAAACAGGGAACGTAACATTATCTTTCTAAGGCCAATCTACTTGATATTTATCTTTCCAAAAGTGAAACAGGATTTGTTTAAATAAACTTCGACACATATTTTAAAAATAAATAAACCCAGACTTCCTAAAAAGACTTTTACACGAAAAACTACTAGATATATTAAGAATTCATCGAATGAATCTTTTCGGTGAAAAAATTTCCATATAGGCAAAGGATGGTCAACCCCAGAAAGTGAACCCATCTCGTATTCGCGAGTGAACCGTAGCCTAGTAAACAGTAAAAAGCTACATTTCATCAAAGAGAGCGTCAATTTTTAAACATATAAACCAAACTAGTCAGTTTATCTAAAACTTTTTCATATGATTTTTAAAATTTAAACACTCATCCACATAGATGCTGAAAAATGTTACCTTTTCACACTGTTTAATTAAGTTGCTCTAAATTAAAATATCAAGTTTTGAACATTTTTTCTGATAATTATGGAATCTAATAAATGTTGCTTTATTGCTGTAAAGAAATAAAACCAACTACTTGCATTAAGTATAATATTATTACATTTTATTTCCAAATTTGTGACCTAAACTTACAGAAACAAAAAATTATATGTCAACTGCATATAAAGACATTGAATCCACAGGGATGCATCCAGTTTCATTTATATATAATATAAACAGAACAGAGACCAATATAGATCCCTGTAGGAATCCAACCTCCAATCTTATCTGGTTAGAAGTTATATTCTTCTGTGCTCCTTATATTTCTTATTTTCTAAAAATATTTTTATTCAGTTCAGTGAGGAGTTGCAAATTTCACATGGACAATTTAATTAAAAAAGATTGTTCTGTAGAAGGAACCGCGGGCTTCCTTAACAAAATTTGCTCTTGTATAAGTTAATACTAAAAGATCCACTAGAAGAATTCTCAAAAAAAAAATATATATATACCCTTATAAAGTAATATTGCTTCAGGAACTATTAGAAGATGTATGATATATGCAACAGGTATTATAGTCTGACTATAGTTCCCACTGGATGGTGGAACACCAAACGCAATATCCTCAAAAATTCAAGATTTTGACAAGTATCATTGGAAACCATATTACAGGGTCTTTCTTTCTTCAGGAAAACTTGACGGCTGATATCTCCTTATTTCATGATTATCACAATAAGCGGATATTAAGAAATGGTACTTGTTTTCTACTAGATGGGCATCAGCGAATTTTGGTAGACATGTCAGATAGGAAGATCACCCCATTTAACCTGTTTAGATTTCTATCTGTAATCTACAGTACAATGCCGGTTAAAAATAGTTAAGAAATGTTTACAAAAACGCTTTAAAATTCCTACCAAAAAGAAGATCTAGAATTGAGAATAATATTTTGTCGTATTTTTTGTAGGTACCTAAATATATCCTTACCTTAATCGTGGGAGTTTATTTTTAAGAAATCATCAACAAGTAGTCCATTAATTTACGTGTCACAAGTTTAAAAATCTCGCAGGCATTTCCCGAAATAACTTTTAAAAATAAATGTGTTTAAAATGTGGAGGAAACCACCTAACAGATTGTAGCTTTTAAAATTCCAGGAAAATATATGGGTACCAACACTTATCCCAATTTTTAGAGTTCTAGTCATCCTTATAATTTGATACATATGTTCATCTATTCATCTGTATGTCATAACCTGGTAGATTAAAAAATAATATTTATTATCATAATGATTTTATCATAAAAAAAACATGTATATATATATATATATATATATATATATATATATATATATATATATATATATAAATAAGTATTTATCGAAAGAGTTGCAACTTAGAGTTACTGAGTGAAAAACTCAAGATGTAAAGCCATGCATTATAGTAAAAAATTTAGGTTTAAGTGAGGGTATTATTTTGAATATTCTAAAGAAGTTTTGGTTACTGGGGAATGTTAATAATCTGCCAAAGTCAGGTCGTCCTAGAAAAACTACTCCTTATGTTGAAAAGTGTGATAGAATGTGTGAAAAGAATTTCGATAACTGATCCGCATAAGTCATTCGTCCAAATTAATGAAGAAATTCGCGAATATTTCAATACAGACACATTGGCTCGAACTGTGAGAAGATGTCTTTGTGAAGTTAGATTTTTTGGAAAAGTTGCTGTGTTTACTCTCCAAAAAAAAATCGAAAGGCCAGACTTCAGTTTGCTCAGAGGCATTTAAATTGGACACCCGAAAACTGTGAAGTTACGAAAGTAAATTAAAAGTATTTGGTTTCATCGGAAGGTCATTTGTTGGAAGGCCTGTAGGAAGAAATTTAAAATTAAGTTCCAAAAACCTACTGTGAAGCAAAGGGGTGGCGGTATTGTGGTTTAGGCATGTTTTTTCAGATCTGAGACGGGCCTGATAGTGGAAAAATTGGGTAAATTGATCGATTTACGTACCGCGATATATTACAGAATACTATGTTGCTTTATGCTGAAGAAGAAATGCCGCTTTTATGGAGATATCAACAAGATAATGACCTCAAACACTTATTAATATTAAGTATCAAAAACCTACTGTGAAACATGGGGGTGGAAGTATTATGGTCAGGGGATGCTTTTCCAGGTCTAGAACGGGCCCGATCATGAAAATAAGTGGGAAAATTTATCGATTTATATTCCGCGATATATTACAGAATACTATGTTGCCCTATGCCAACAAAGAAATACCACTTTTATGGAGATATCAACAAGATAATGACCCCAAACACTTATTAATATTAAGTATCAAAAACCTACTGTGAAGCATGGGGTGGAAGTATTATGGCCTGGTGATGCTTTTCCAGGTCTAGAACGGGCCCGATAATGAAAATAACTGGGAAAAGTTATCAATTTATGTCCCGCTATATATTACAGAATACTATGTAGCCCTATGCCAAAAAAAGAAATACCGCTTTTATGGAATATTAACAAATTAATAATCCCAAACAATCATCCCGTTTAGTAAAAAAAAATGGTTTTTGGAGAAAAGCGTTGATTTACTGGAATGGCCTCCTCAATCGCCGGACCTAAATCCGATTGAGCACCTTTGGAAACACTTGGAATGAAAAAAAAATGAAAGGATAATTATAACGAAAATCATTTATGGGAAGATTTACAAGATGAAAGGCGGAAGATCTCAATTGATGTATGTCAAAATCTTGTCCATTCAATGCCAAGAAGTTTTAACAAAATATTGAACGTCGCTTCTTTAATTTGTACCGATTTAATCGTAGAAACAATATTCTTTCCGTACTCTTGACCCAAGTGTCTTTTTATTTGTCACAGGACAATAGTGTTTTATTTTGTATTTTTATTTGTTGAATAAAAAGTTATCAGTATAGTAGTGTATGTTCATATTTTTAATACATAATTAATTATTGATAATCAAATATTAAGGATATAAGCAGAAAATAAATCTTTCCACACTTTTGTCCATGACTGTATATATATACGAATATATACAGTGTGACCAGTAAAGTCCGCATCATATGGGATTTTCTTATTAATATCTTTTTTCGAAATTTGATTTTTGCAAAAATTTTTGCTTCGATCGAGATGAAAATGAACCAAAAAAATAGTAGTAACGTGATTAACAATATTTATTAAATTTACATTTTTTTCCAAAAGAAATTCAAAAGTCGGGTATGTTTCAAAATATCGAAAAAAATTATTAGAAAAAGTTTTTTAAAATGCAATTCTTAGACCATATGCAGTTTCAGCTGTGTAAGTAAATTTAGATTTTTTGCCAATTTTTTGTAAATTGCACCACTGTTGCAAAATAAGACTCACCGCAACCTACATAAAACTTCTTAATTTTGACAATGCTTTATTCCAGACATATTCTGTTTAAAGTAGCATCACATTAAATGTGTGTTTTTCTACAAAATCCAAATAGGGCAATTAAAATTTGATCACACGTGATGCAAATTGTATTTGTTTTTGACCCTGTATAAGGTAACTTCATAAAATAACTATCTTTGAAAACGTAGTTTGTGTTTAAAAGTAATACACATTAATATTAAGAAAATAGTTTAATTGAAAAGACTCAAATTTTCAAATAAAAAAATCATAATATAAAAATTTCGTTAAATAAAAATTTATTTTCCATCTAATGATAACACTGTATACTTTGTTTGTCAATTATAATATGTATTACTTTTAGACACAAGGTAGGTTTTCAAAAATAGTTATTTTATGAAGTTACCTTATACAGGATTAATAAAAATACAGGGTGAGTCAACGATTGGATGAAGTAGGTTTGTACCTTTTCGGTGAAATTAACAAAGAAACTATATTTATTGTTTGATACAGTTTATTTTTACGCAGATTTTAAAAATATTTAGGACTCTACAGGGTGAGCCAAAAAACTAGGACAGCGTAAAGTTGTATTTTTTTAAATAGAACACCCTATATACGAATCGTATTTTCGATTTAGCTTATAATTTTAAATCTTTTTTATTAAGGGTTTACTATAACAAAACTTTATAGTTTCTGAGATAATAAGTTTAAAGAAAAAAGTCACATTTTCAAGCATCAATTCAATCCTAAATAACGTTTTCAATTTTGTGACAAATATATTCAAATTTGGAATTTAGCAAGGCCAAGGACAAGTTAACATAATTTTTACCTAATATTTGCAATAAAAGCTACAGGATGTTGAACACATCGGCTCAAATTTGAACAAGTTTAAATGAATAAATATCTTTTTTTTTTAAATGGCACATCCTGTATATTTTCATGTTATTTAATAGAGTAATAAAAACCCTAAAAGTTTTGTTCAATATATCCTATACCTATTTATAATAGTTTTTGAGATATTTCAGTTTTTCTTATTTTCCATACTTTTTTACAGAAATAGTCTTCATTATCATAGTAGCCATGGCAAAAACAATGTAAAAGAACATTTTTCTGTGTGTCAAATTTATAACTGCAATCGCTTCTTTTGGTTTTTATGTAGTGTAGTTTGTTTTTTTTTTGCATTCATCTTATATTGTAAAATGAATTTTCCAAAGAATGAGTTAATAGATATGATTTATACAATAGGAGAGGCTCAAAAAAATTGCCTTCTTGCTCAAAGAATTTACAAAATGAAGTATCCTGATCGACGCCAGCCTAATACTCATACTTTTCAAAACTTAATGCAAAGATTTGATTCTTCTGGTACTGTTGATTATCCAAAACGTAAAGTGGTCAACAAACCAGTGGATTTTGTCGAACAACACGCATTTAATATGGCGGTACTTTAAACAAAAATGTCTGGGATTGTCAAGCATTATCAAAACTAAGAAGTTTTATGTACGTTGCGTTAAGTTTTATTTTGCAACAGTGGTGCAATTTACAAAAAATTGGCAAAAAATATCTTATACAGCTGAAATTTTGCATATCGGCTAAAAATTGCATTTAGAAAAACTATAGTAACTATGTACCAGCACAGCTTCTTTCGTGTTACTCTATATGATTTAGTATACTGGAAAAAATTTGTAACAAAAAAAAAAGTCGAATTTTCCTAACAATTTTTCACAAAACCCAACGTTTTCTTAATGATGAATTTATTCCAGATATAACTTCCTCACTCTATATCAAAGTCTCCTTGTCATTGTTGTGGACACAGTAGAATGAAGAGGTAACAAACATATAGACAGACAATCACTGAATAACGAGAGTTTGCAAGAAGCCAATCTAATGGTAAAGAATAAAATAGAAAACCAAAGGACAATAACCTTTTTTCACCAGAACACCAAACGATCCATTTATCAGTCTGAATTTATAATCAGATATCAGCTATAATTAAAAGATAAAACTATCTTATAATACATATCTGGGCGTGTATCGAAATCGCAATAACTCCCGTGTTGATTAAATTTCGATTTTAATCACATCATTAAAAAAATAACTAAACAAATAAGCGTTGTTCGACGTTATGCAAACAACAATTTTTTGATAACAATTTTATTATAATTAATGGTACGACATTTTGCAATGGAATAATGTTTACGTGTGACACGGGTGACTAATGTTACGATTTTGTTAGTATTTGAAAGGCCGTGTTTTGGCTTTTGCTGACATAATAATTATCGTTGTTTAATTTTATAGTCATTCCGTGAAGAGCTTTTACCGTTATTATCAATATAAGTAGTTCTCGTAGCCCATTTTTACATAATAAATATTATAGATTTTGAGACTTCGAACATACCCCTGTAGAAGTAGCATAACGTCAGAACTAGGGCCCGGTTGTTTGAACGCTGAATAACGTAATAATATTTTTATTTATATTTCAAAAAGTGTTGATAAACAGTAGATATTTAATTTCTTGGTACAGACATGCCGATTTTATGCTATCCTTTTCTAATTGCATTATTTAAACGAGTATCATCGGTACGTCCTTCGAACATACCCCTGGGTACGTCAATTCTGAAAACAAAGTATGAATATATGGTTGCCTAAATTTTTATTATTGTTATTTTCAATATGTAAACAATCTAACAATATTTACCGATAAAAATAAGTTTTTAAATTCTCTTTTTGTTAATATTAATTGTAAACTTCACATTTATAGTAATTTCTAACACTTAAAAACACCGAAAAAAGTCACGACAAGCAATTAAACTGAAAGACAAGATAAGTTTGATGTTTATGTCTGTCAAACATCAAAAAAGCGTCTCCCCCACCGACCATAAATAGCCTTCAGACAAATCTATTGTTGTTTATATCTAGAGTATGATCGAAGTTTTGAGAAGATAAATAGTTTTATACTTTAAGACTTCCGCAATTTTGGAAACACAGATGACTAAACAGAAGCTAATTTAGAGCGTATACAAATTTGGCAGTATGAGGTGTAATGCAATACTATCTTACTTCCTGTTTTTCTTTGGATACAATATCTACAATCGTACGAGGGCAGTCCCAGAATTAACTGGACTGACACATAAATGGCGGTAGTTGTTAAAATATAATGACTGTGTTAGATAGTACCAACCTTAGGAAGATCAAGTTTTAAGTTTGAAGACGTTACGTTGTTTATTACTTATTTGACAACCATCAGTAGTGAATTTGGAACATGGAAAAATTGGTCATTGTTATGTGATTCAGTACTTTCATGTGAAAGGACTTAGTTCAACCCATATCAAAGCCGAGCTAGACTCTACTTTGGGGGAGCCTGGAACCTGCACCTTCGTTTTCAATAGTGAAATATTGGGTGGCAGAGTTTAAACGAGGTTGTACGAGCTGCGAAGACGAACATTGCAGTGGTCGACCAATCAGGTACAAAATTCGACAAAATGGTGTTTGATGACCGTCGACTAAAAGTGCGCGAGATAGCACAAATGGTAGGCATTTCAAAAAGTGCAGTACGTCGCATATTGACTAGACATTTGGACTAGAGAAAGCTGTGTACAAGATGGGTGCCGCGTTTGCTAAAAATCGAACAAAAACAGCATCGTGAGGATGTTTCAATCGAGTGTTTGGCTGTTTCGCCGCAACACAGCCGAGTTTTTGCGTCTATTCATACCTACGGATGAACCATGAGTTCATTACTACACACTCGAGACGAAGAAATAGTCAAAACAATGGACTCAAAGGGAAAAAAAGCTCCAAAGAAGGCAAAGACGGTCCTATCTACAGCCAAGGTCATGGTTTCAGTTTTTTGGGATGCGCATGGTATAATTTTTACTGATTATCTTGAAAAAGGAAAAACGAGTATTATGCGAACTTATTGCAGCATTTGAGTGATGAAATTAGGGGAAAAAGGCCGCATTTGGCGAAAAGAAGTATTGTTCTATCACGATATACGCCTGTTCACACATCCGTTATTACAGTGATCAAAATCAATGATATAAAGCACGAATTACTTCCTCATGCACCCTATTTGCCAGCACCCACAGATAATTTTCTCTTTCCAAACTTGAAGAAATAGCTCGGCGATAAAAGATTTCTCAACGATGAAGAGGTGATGTCTACAGTAGATCGTTATTCTGAACAGCTTGACGATTCTTACAATAAACAAGGTACCGAAACTATTGAACCTCGCTGAGAAAATTATATTGAGCTAAAAGGAGACCATGTTGAGAAATAAATAAAGTTTTTACCAAATATTTTGTGTTTTCTTTGTCAGGCCAATTAGTTCTGGGACTTTCAAAAATTTGCAGTTTTTGAGATAATGGCAATTTAATATTTTTGTATTGTAAAAATGCTAAACGGCTTACCTACACAGGAAAACAATTTATTTTAATAAATGTTCTAAATTCCCACGTTGAACTTCCAAACATTTATCACATCTTCGAGTTAGTTCGTCAAGGATAGCCGCTCTTATTGAATCTGGACATAAAGTTTGGAACGCGACCCTTATCCTTGCCATACACTCCTCGATCGTTGTCACTGGATTTCAATAAACGATATTTTTTGTTGTTTCCCACATAAAGTAATCTAAGACAGTCACTTGTCATAAAATGTTGCTAGTAAGAAGTTGGTAACTAGAATGATTCTGTGTGTTGGGGCGCCATCGTGATGGCAATAACTGTGAATGTGTTCCGCAAGAGGTAAATTACATAAATATTAATTTTTAACTCTAACATTTCATTAAGTACAGTTTCGATTAATTTTATTTATCATTATTTTGTCCTGCTTTGGTATTTCACTACACTGTGCTAAGGTATTTTCTTATCAATGTCGAACTTACTGCTACCTTTTTTATTTCAGATAGATATTGCTTTTTTCCTTCTACATGTAAATGGAATTGTATGTATATTGGGTTGCAGGAATTCGGGAAATTTATATTGATGTATTAATATACATTTCTTGAATTTAAAAATAACTGTTGGGATACTTATTAGATTTATTTTTCTTTTGAGTGGAAAATGCTAATGATTGATGAATTGGCTTAACTAACAAATGCATTTCAGCCGACTGTTGTTGCTCAGTGTAATTCTTTTTGAGCTATTTCTTTCACATGTGGCAATTGAACGCGCCTAAAGACAGTCGATTAGTGTCCAAGCTGGGACATGGTTATAGATGGAGGTCATATTGCTTTGATTTTTCCTGGTTTGATTCGGCCGAAGCAGCTGCAGACTTCTATCTCAATTTTTATTTGCCTAATTTGTGGGATTCTGAGATGGAAATTCGAAAATTATCCTGGTAATTTTGTTGTGTTTTGGAGTACCGTACTTTTTGGCAGGTTGGCAGTTATAATTTTTTTTACCGGGATAGTCCTGGAGACAGATTTTGGGCAATTTGCACGTGTCAACGAAGGAATCAGTCTAGACTTTTGCTTTTTTTATTTGACGTTTTAATTTAGGTTAAAGTAAGCTGAAAGCTAGATCCACACAACAACCTGGAGTATTTCTGTTTTAACCTTGGCTCAAATGCCAGGTTTCTGGAAAATTCCGCAATCCTACTGCATGAGAATTTGAATTACTCTAAAAATTAGTCCAAATTATATCATCCAACAATCGTGGGTCGTCTTGTATCATTGTTAATATAAATTCGCGAATTTGAACGCTATTTGGCAAGTATTTTTTAGGCGTTGAACCAATAATATTAAATAGGGTGGAAGTTGTGTTTCAATAGAATTCTATATATTGGACTTTTTGACATTCCTGTTGGTAGAGCCACTTGTCTCTGATGTCATAGAATATGCCGTAAAATATTCCAGAATTGCAATTTCGACATTTTCATCTTTGAAAATAGATTCCATTCTATGCATTTTTGACTTAACGCCAAATTTTTGAAATTTTCGTTTAACACTGTTCTGTGACGGTTTCTGTTATTGTTTTTCATGATAAAATGTTGTTATATTTCTCATACATAATAAACAAATTTAAATAATTTTCGTGTATATAATTTAATCGCCCCGGCATGATTTTTATTAATAATTGTCAAATGACAAGAAGTAGTGACATTTCTGTAATACTCTGTTGTTTATTTACGTCGCGTTTCGCCGTCATGGCCAACTAACAAGAAAACTTAAAAGCCGTATAGCGTTTTCGCAATACAAAAAATATAAGATTGCCAATATCTCAAAAACTACAAAATATTCGAAAAGACAACTTTATTTAAAGTCACCCTTATTTTTAATGCTAAGTAAGATAACATTATAAAATTGAGAATTTATATTTAAAAAATTGACTTTTAACGATTTTTTAAAGTTTTTTTTTATTTATTATCAAAATATCAACACATTACACTAAAATAGATTCCCTTCTATGAGGAAACCAACCTCAATTAAACAATAAAAGCTTTCATAAAGAAAAAAATCATAGTTATGTTTAGGTCTGCAAACGCTATTTTTGACATAAAATTTAAAAAATATTAAAAACAGCTAGACTTAGGTATAGGATATTAAACATAAAATGTGTGTTCTATTTAAAACAAGCAAGAAGGCATCAACTTCCGGTGTAATCGGAAATGCCACCATCTTCAAAATATTTTAGCCGAATCGCCCCCATCGACTTTAAAAAACTTCCCAATTTTAAAAATTTTCCGAGAAATCGATAGCGACATTTCATCGAGGGACACTCTGTATATTGGGCAAATGTTCCAAGTTTTTTTTCAATCTTCAGGAATATATATGCCAGCGACGTCAACAACTATCAAATGTCGTATATATATATATATATATATATATATATATATATATATATATATATATATATATATACATGTTATAACTAATTTTAAATCTCCAAAAATTTAAAATACCCTATAGGTAAATTACACTTCTTCAAATTTAACGAACTCAAAATAAAGTACAGAAGAAGAAAATTGACTTTTAGTACTGGTTTTTCGAGATTTGCATAAGGCCTTCAATACCGTTGATATAAAAAATGTACTAGAAGTTCTAAATGACAGTCGCATTGACAGCGATTATACTAAACCAATATATAACATCTCAAAAAGGCAATAGCAACTATAAAGTTAGATGCAGTCCAATAAAAATTAAACGTTGAGTAAACTATATCACCAAAACTATTCAAAACCGTCCTAAAAAGTGCTTTGAAAAGACGAGATATAGAAGAGTATAACTTTAGCCTGTCAGCATATGAAACGTTGGTAAATGAATTTTAGGATAATATGGATAAGTTGGAAAGGTGTTTGATCAATGTGTACTCCCAGTGTTGATATACGAAGCGTAAACAATACTCACTAAAAAGTCAGCTTTAAAATTAAATATTGTACAAAAAACGCATGAAAAAATTTTTGCTTGCGAGTTGAGAAGCAGGACAAGAGTGACAGACATTGAAACTCACATAACCGAGCTAACGTAAATCTGGGAAGAGCACACTGCTAGATTAAATGATACTAAATGAATATGCAACCACGTAGACTGCAGAACCAAAACCGATATACAAAGCAGAGGAAGATCACTAACACGCTGTCCTGATGTAAAATAATGACTGATTTCATCCGGCACAAAACAGAGTTAGATGCAGGAGCTCTAGGTCCTGCAGAGGACTTAAGAATACCTGAACCATGATAATTATAATGCAATAAAGCATATACCTAACCAAATTAAACAAGTAGGAGAAAAAAAAGTTTGATTACCACCGGTAGAGTGTAATCCGTTAATAACTCACTAGCAGGATTAAACGAGGTTAAATTTTATTCCGGGTTTTATCTGTAAAATTTCGCAAATTATTCACGGATTCAAAACTTCAAATTATCCCTATTATAGATAATTTTTGCGTTTCCCTCGTACTTATATTTTTAATTCAACCACACTCTTAAAATTCGTCTAGCCTCAAGGCAAGGAACTCATCTTTACCGAATCATTTTAATCACAAATATCATACTTAAACCTACAACAATAATTTGTTAAGCACATGTTTCGCTGTTCTGACATTCCTGCACCACAAAAAAAGATAATACGCTTGTTAGTTGAAGTAGTACCCAAACAAAAAACGTACCAACTGTGCCACGGCCATTAGACTACCTTATTTAAAGCGCTATAGACTCCGAGCGGACCAGAATTGACTCCCATGGAGTAAAATTCTTTGTTCGCTGGACTTCTTTTCATCCTATGACAAATACTCATTATGGCGCGGTTCTTTTTTCACACTAGTACCTGTCATTACGGCATGATTAATTTTTTTTCGGATGTAGTAAGTCTGGTTAGCTATATTTGGTAGCAGGAAAGGGTATGGTACGATCTATACAGGGTGATTTAATTTAATTTTCGCAAATAATTTCTTTGAAAAAAGTATGATCCAAATAAAAATATATAAAATACAATAACAAATAAATAAAATACAAAATAAGATTTATAACTGATAGAAAGAAATAATATTTGTACAGGATATTACGAAAAATGGCTTAATTTAAATTTATAAGTTTTGTATCGAGATGCATTGTGGATAATGTTTTTTTAATCACACTGGTTTCAAAAAATTACACGGATAAGTCAAAAAAGGTACTTATTTACTTAGAACTATTTGAAGCCGAAGCAATTCGCAACTATTAATTAATTTGAAGTTATTCTGTGTATCAAAGAAATAATATTTCTTTACTTTAATTAATTCAAAAAAATTCGAAGCAATAAAATGCCCTGGACATTTCGCTTCAATATTATATATTTTATATTTAAATTATTCAAGATTTCTATAGAGTATTCAAAAATATACACTTATGGACAAAACGATCTAATATTTATAAATATCGGTAATTTGTTTTTGGAAAAATAAGGTGTGATGAATTAAATAATTTAGACAATGTACTAGAAAGAACAATTTATATTATATCATTCTGAGATGAAAATTTGATCCATAAATTAATGCTAAATGTATAAAATGAGCATATAAATGTACTCTGCATTCTATTCTCTGTTCTTTGATAGATCAAATTTTATTTACCCATAATTTAATTCTGATATAATCCGACAACAAAATATCCTTCTAATTCTCGATATTTCACTTAATATGTATTCTAACAAATTCTAAACCAAAAGTTTTATGATTTTGCAAACGACGTGAAATTTTGATAGGCCGCCTTGACTTTAGCCCTTCTTTTTTTAATCTCTAGCGGGAAATATTAATTTGTCCTCTAGTTAAGGATGTGAAGTATTTGACGTATTTTTATCGTTGGACACGTACTACTTTCTGTTTCTGGAATAAAAAATATGTTTCCCTATTTGAAAAAACACCGTTGACCTTGAAATACAAGTTCAAGGTCATAAAAATTTAGCCCTTTTAACATAAAGAAACTTATATGTCATCATTTAACCGCTTGATTTCTAACAATTTTAAGCGTTTTTCTGTCAGACAGATGCGATGGACCTTCAAATGACCTCTAGCTGTAAAAAAGCCCATGGCATATCTATATCGTTGAACGGGAATTTTCCTTACTTTCCATTTCTGTAATTAAAAACAGGGATTCCTGTTAAAAAACAAAGTTGACCTTGGAACACACAGGTCCAATGTCATAAACGTTAAATACTCTTAATTTTTTTTCCAAAAAACACTAAGTTTCTGATGGTAAAATGGGATATATGGGATATAATGGTTATTTTCCACTAAGAGGATTACAATACTCACTGGGAGTTTTGAAGAAATATATGTTATCTTACTATCAATTCCGTTTCTGCTCAGTATGTCCATAGCCTTTCTCTTGATAGCGGTTGGTGTATCCATGTAATTTAAAATTTTTCAAGAGGAGGAAAAGGTTCCAAATACATTTAATTCAAGTTTTACAGTAACACAAAATAATAACGCTATTATGGCAACAGGCTTTGCAGACTAAACTGACAGATTGAATGAATTATCTGACGTTTCCAAATGCCGTAGGCAACTAAATACATTAGAACATCTATTCAAAAAACACAAAATGGTGCAAAAAACGATTATTTGGCGTATTCTGTGAAAACGCGAAGACTTAGCTATATAACACTCTTACATCAGTCGATAGGTATGTAAAAGGTACATTTTCTGGTATGTTAAAAAGTATAGCGTTCTATTTAAATTAATCAAGTTATAGACACTTAAAGTTCTTATTTGATTAGTTTTCATTTTTGGACACCCTGTATAATACAGCACAGTTTATTATAATTGAGATATAAAATATGATTTATTGTTACACTTCAAAATTAGATTAGATTTTCTCAAAATTCAAATTATTTAAAAACTCTTAAGGTTTAGGTACTACAAACCTTATAAAAATGTGCACTTATTTTATTAGAGAATCCAAAAATGCAATAATATACAGGGAGTTTCATTTAAAAAAAACACATCTTTGATACTTTCAGAGCTCTTGGGACACCCTGTATAATATAAAAATAATTTTAAAAAGTAACTATATTAGACCCTCATATATCTCAAAAGTAATCTTTTTGAAAGTCACGTATTTTGGCGGCAATATTCTGTACCGTATAGGGTTAATAACCATGTATATATTTAAGAAACGCGAATTAAAAAATTTGCATTACTAATACTTAGGCAAAAAGTCAGTTTTATTTAAGTTAAATTTCGACACCATCATCGTAGAGGTCAAATCCACCAGATACCTAGAAGAAAACGTTGAACGGCGATATTTTAAAATTACATGCAACACGTTAACGTTATTACATAAATGGAATGAACCCACACAGTATTTCAACAAAAAAATAATTAAAAATATTAATAGGTACCGTTTTGAGTTGCTGGAGCAAATAATTTTAATTGACAGCCTTTTTCTGACCGGTTCACGGTCCGAGCACACCGGCACAATCTTAATTAGATTTCTACTTTACCGGTATCTTATCGGAACGAAAATGATCCGTCGCTAAAGGCTCGTTTACAGTTTGCGAATGTGCATATCCTACACTAAACGATTTTGCAAAATTAAAAGAATGTACGAGGAAAACTAAAAAAAATATACCTACTCATGATAGAAGCACGTAACGTTCAATAGTGACAGCCTTTTTCATTTCAATATTTTGGTTTAATGAATTATTTTAAAACGAAAATTGAGTTTTTCAGCTAGTAAAATTCATTGTCATCAAATTTTGAACAAAAATATCTATGAACTAAGAATTGTCAAATATAAAGACGAGGCTCCATCATAATAGTATCCAAAGCAATTCCCAGGGGGTCGAAAATCAATTAAAAATTACTCAAAAAGTGGACGGCATTCGAGTGCACTCAATTCTTATGTTTTCGTGAAAATCGAAACAAAACTTCGTTTGTTGTTTGAAAATATCGACTCAGACACTACCCACATATCATGAAAGCTTCCCAATAAATATTTCATGTAAGATTCCTAAGAGATCTTCCAAGAATTTTCCAGGAAGATTATGAATAAATTTTTTGAAGAATCCCCCCACATAATTTTGCAGGAAAGATTCCGAGAAACATAAAAAAATATTGCATGGAAGATTAACGTGAAGCTAACTGGAAAAGTTTAGGGAAACCTTCCTGCAAGGAATTGTAATCTACCAATAAACGATATGGGTACCTTAGCGTAACTTTTCAGTAAGATTTCAAGAAAAGAGTTGTTATTCCTTATTGATATTTTCAAAAAAGCTTCCTGCAATCATCCAGCAAACTCCTTAGAACTTTTATCCACAATTTTCTGCAAAATTAAATAGAAAATGCCATTAAGAACTTATGACATAGTCCTATAAGGCTCTTATGTATTTTTCTTGAAAGCCTAATACACACTTTATGAAAGCTAAGATATATTTTCATATTTTCGGAAAGTCTTGTGAAACCTAGCAATTTTTTGAAAGATAACATGCAATTTTCTTTGAAAAAAATATGTTATCTAACAAGTAAGCAAACTGAGAATCTTCGTGTAACTCTCCAGCAGGATTTCAAAAAAAGTTTCTGTTATTCTAAATTGATACTTCCAAAAAAACTTTCTGTAATCGTGCAATAATCTTCTTGGAATCTTGACGTGTAATTTCCTACAAACCCAAATATAAGCTTCTATTAAGAATTCATGAAAGCAATGTGTAAGTATGTTATATATTTTCTTTACTGTAAACCTTATGAAAGCCAATATCTAGGATTTCTATATTTTCTATATTTTCAAAATATTTTATAAAACCTTCTTGCAAGTTTCTGGAAGAAAACATACAATCTTTAAAGAAAAAAATTGCAATCTATCAAATAAGCAAACTTTAAAGTTTAGTATGACTTTACAGTAAGATTTCAAGGAAAGTTTCCATCATTCCAAATCGATTCTTTCAAGAAAGCTTTCTATAATCGTTCTATAACCTTCTTATAATTTTGACGGATACTTTGCTGCAAACTCGAATAGAAGCTCCTTCATTAGAAATTCGTGAAATTATCGTGTAAGTCTTATATAGTATATTTCTCTTGAAAGTGTTATTCAGTGATTCATCGAGATGTCACCACTGTGTCTTGTTTACTATTTTTTAATTTCAAAATCTGTTTATAAGGCACATTTGTGAAATGATGGTTTATACTAGAGTAATGTTTATCAACAATCTTGTGTCCGCACAGCCGAGAATTTTCTACTTTATTATATATATATATATATATATATATATATATATATATATATATATATATATATATATATATATATATGTGTGTGTGTGTGTGTTATATCGTAGGTTTTCACGGATGGTAGAATAAATAGTTGGTTATTCCGGGTTTCAATCCGTTCGTTCAAAAAATCGTTTTCACGACGTTTCGTAAAAACCTCATTTGGCATTTTCAAGTGCGGTTCGTCTCGATCGTCAGTTCTCAGCGAGTAACGAGACTTTGCTCCATCATATCCTTTCCGTGTTAGAGGTTGCACAGTTTAAACAAATTGCTAAGGAAAACAATTTATCCTATTCCACCACCATCGAGATGGTGGGCTACCTGTACCACCATACCAAGAAGTCAAAACTTACCCTCCCCGCCACAGTGATACGGCAGAGGCACATGTTTCGTCTCTACTAGACTAAGTTTTGATTTTCTTCTCGGTATGGTGGAACAGGTAGGCCATCATCTCGATGGTGGTGGAATAGGATAAACTGTGTTCCTTAGCAATTTGTTTTAACTGTGCAACCTCTAACACGGAAAGGATATGGTTGGAACGAGGTTTGCATTTACTGTTCGTATTTTACTTCTTCATGCACGGAGCTGCATATAGTTATACGTTTGCTGAATGTCATTTCAGCACTACAACAGCATAATGTGGATATATCCACTGCTATTGCATCTCACACGGAGGAATATATATATATATATATATATATATATATATATATATATATATATATATATATATATATATATATATATGTATATATATATATATATATATATATATATATATATATATATGTATATATATATATATATATATATATATATATATATATATATATATATATATATATATATATAATAATTCTAATAGAAGAGCTCAGATCTTTCTTCTGCGTTTTTCTTCAACTATCTCCTGCAATTTCAATATAAGTCAGGCATAATAAGGGCTTGTCATATTGAGCTCTTTCTTTAAACTTCCAAGAGACACCCACATTCTGAGGCAGTAAAGAAACACTGTTTAAGTTTCATTATTTTTTAGTTTAATTTTATTCGCGTTTAGCATGAAGGATAATCAATCACGTGACACATTTTTCTGGCCCTCGAGCATTTGGATAAATGTGAAAAAGGGACCTTATCGAAAAGGCTTATCTCCGCTCTTGCTCTCAACTACATTAGTTCTCGCCTCAAAAATTACTCCAAAATATTGTGACAGTGCCCTCGATTCCTGGTTCCTGCTTTGTTGAGCATAGGATTATCCTAGTTACCACCAAGAACAAAATTAGTTAAGTGATTTCGACTACAGGGTAGGCCATTTTAGTATTTGTGTCACGCTGTCGCCGTATTCTGTATTCGCATAATATTTGTATAATTTCTCATCTCTGCAACCAACTTACATACAGTCCACTAATTACGCTTTGTCTACATCCCTTACAAACACAATTGTTCTATTTCATACTTTTGGTTTCAGGCTGACTGTGATACGAATCTGTAGAGAAAGTTCAGTCTATCCTCTCTACACTTACCTAAAAGAAGTTTTGATATCTCCGCACGAGTTCGCTTTTAGAATATCAATTACATCTCAGGTACCAATCTTGAAAACAAATTTTTTCTATCTAAATGTTATATAAGAGCACAGACAAGAAGATTACTTAGAGCCAAAAAGAAGAGCTACCTGGAGCATCAGATGCAGGGAATAGACAGAAATAGGAACATGAACCAAGTAAGGAAATTCTTTAGGGAGGTAAAGACTGTGAGACGGGGTGGAAATGTTGGAGAAACGAAAGCCATGAGAAAAGAAACTGGAGAGTTAATAATGACGGAAACAGAAATTGTCGAGCTATGGAAAGGATATTTTTAGCAGTTACTGAGTATTGAAAATGGGACAGAGGAAGAGGACATTACATTCCATTCCGCAGATATAAGAGTGCCATCACCAACACTTCAAGAAGTTAAAAATGCTATAGCATCACTCAAAGATCACAAAGCGCCAGGCAGCGATGATATAAATGGAGAGCTGCTAAAAAAGGGAGGAAACGGTCTACATCAAAAAATATATGAAATCATTTTGAAAATATGGGCACAACAGAAAATGCCTGAGGAATGGAATGGAAGCGTCATAATACCTATACATAAGAAAGGAAACAAGGAACAATTTCGAAATTATAGAGATATATCTCTTATCAACACAACATACAAAATCCTGACAATTACTCTACTAAACAGACTGACGCCTTATGCGGAAGATATTATCGGCGACTACCAATGCGGTTTTCGTGCTGGAAGGTCAACAATAGACCAGATATTTACGATCAGACAAATATTGGAAAAAAACTGGGAATTTAACCGAGATGTCCACCAAATCTTTGTGGATTTCCAGCAAGCATATGACTCCGTGAAAAGAAGCAGACTATGGCTAGCAATGCTAGAAATGGGCGTACCAAGAAAATTAGTCGATCTAACACAAATGTGCGTGACAAACTCATATGCACAGGTAAGGGTAGAAAATAGAACATCAGCGCCATTCAGTGTGACATCAGGACTTAGACAAGGTGACCCTCTGTCACCATTGCTTTGGAACATGCAATGAACAGGTTTGCGTCGGGGCTGACAGAGGGTTTTGCGAACCAAGGTTCAAGACTGGTGCTGGCCTTTGCTGATGATATCGATACAGTGGCTTATTCAACAAGAGATGTGCGAGAGGTATTTTCACAGCTAGAGAAAGAAGCAGGTAATATGAGACTCCGAGTAAATGAAGATAAAACTAAATACATGGTAGTAACCAAGAATCCAAGACCTCGAATCGGGCAGAATATATCACTGAATGAACACAACTTCGAAGTGGTTAAGGAATTCAAGTACCTAGGAGCGATAATCACAGACAATAATCCAGTTGAAAAAGACGTCTCAGCAAGAATAGCGGCAGCAAATTGGGCGTTATACTCCCTCATAACATTATTGAGATCTAAACTGTTAAAAAGACAATCCAAACTAACTCTGTGCAGGTTAGTTATTCATCCGGTAGTTACTTATGGCAGTGAAACTTGGACTCTCAATCAACGGGAAATAAATAAATTACTCATATTTGAACGAAAGGTTCTTAGAATGATATTTGGTCCCCAAAGAGATGAAAGAACAGGAAATTGGAGAAGATGCCACAATGCTCAATTGACGACACTGTATGGCAGTGAAAACATAGTCCGTTATATAAAAGTCAACAGAATAAGATGGGCAGGCCATGTGGTAAGATCAGGGGACCACAGATTATTGAAAACAGTATTCTTTGAGAGACCAGATGGTAGAAGATCAATAGGCCGTCCCAGGAAAAGATAGAAGGATTCCGTCGAAGCTGATTTGTATAGGATTGGAGTCCAGCAGTGGGAAATGGAAGCACAAGACCGTAGGAGATGAAGGGCGATAGTAGATGCGGCTAAGACTCACCCAGAGTTGTAAGACCAGGAAGAAGAAATGTTTTGTTAAAACAGACATTTTGTTCTGCGGAACAAGATCACATGTTTTATCAATGTCTTTATAGCACCACTCTTTCACAATGGCATAAGATAATCACCCAAATTATTCGTCAAGTTTTCCGGAATTTCACTTACCTTTTTACGAAAGGTAGTTTATTTCTATTATTTGGTCGATAAAGTACATTTTGATACTAATACAATGCACTTATTGATTTATGAGTTTGCCTTATTGATGCAAGTTTTATCTATGTATGCCATAAGCAAAATCGGATATTCAATATTCATCGTTTTTTAAATTAACACTTCAATACGTTCCATTTATGATGAAAATTTATTACCATATTTTACTGACCATCAAGGTTATGACTTCCGATTAATTGTGGAAGAGGCCTTAGCTTCCTACCACCATTTCGACAACAACTTTTCACCGCTGACCGGTCCAAAAATGGTCGCAAAAGCAAATATGACCGTCATATTTCCAAGAAGATTCTGGGCGATCAAAATTTAAGTTTTGTTTTAATGATTCCATAAACATTTTTTTTGTTTTAATGCGAATAATTGATTTTTTCGGTGTTGTTTTTCGCTTCAGTTGATTAAATTGGAGACGTCGAGTTAAGCCTAAGAAATAACTTAATTTAGTATTACGGATTTATTTATAGAATTATTATTGAGAGATTAAATTAAATATAAAGTTGGCAAGTCAAATGAGCTTTTTTCTAGTCACATTCGATAGTTAAGAAGAGAGATGGGAATAGAATTTGTTATCGATTTATCTCGGTAAATTTCTACGACAGTTCTAAATTCATCATGCAGGTCATATTAATCTACGTCAGTACTGACGTACAGTGGTTTTTAGAAGGAAAATAAAAATATATGAATATTTAGTTTTGATGATATAGACATTTAAAAAAAATACTTGGGCATGGACGAAGATCTACAATCTAATTGACAAGTAACTCGATGTTATTTAACTTATTAGGATCGGATAAAAATTTTCCTGTCTACCACGATTTTTTTTACGTATTCGACTCGCTGATTATGAATATTTCTCGAGGAATGCTCAAAACATTTGTTAATACCAATTTAATTGTTTATAACATCGTAAAATTGTTAATATATGAGATATCGATCTCAAACCCGTGTCATGTTGTGCCAAAGGCAACATTATTTTCAAAGCTCAGAAATTTCTTTTAGATATTGAAAATGAATACTAAATTACTGCAAAAAACCCACAATTTTAGAGTTTCTTTGCTTGGTACAGAAATATTCGGAATAATTCAAGAAGGAGCAATGACGGTATCGATTTTATTTTATTTTATTTTTCAATTGTGAACCCGATTTTTAAAATTTGTCTTATCTTTGGGATTTCCCAGGATGTTGGCAATTGTTTTTTGTGGTTTAAATATAGGCTGTATGTTGTGTTCTTTTAAGATTTTTCCGATTCTGTCCGTTATTCCTTTCATGTATGAGATTATGGCTTTGCTCCTTCTTTGATCTTGGTTTTTGGTTTTTGTTGTGGTCTTCTATTGTCTTTTTATGGCTTTCTTTATATCTGATTGTAAGGAACCACTCCGCTCTAGAGTTGTTGAAATGTCTCTTATTTCGTCTTGTCTTGTGTCGAGTTCTGTTAGGCGGAGCGATCGTGAGACTAGTGTATTGACTACTGCCTGTTGTTGAGAGGGATGATGATGTTATTCTGTATTTAGATTTCGGTCAATATGTGTGGGTTGCCGATATACGCTAAAATCCAGGATGTAATTGGGTTTCCTAGTTAATAACAGATCCAAAAAAGGAAGTTTCTTTTTTTGCTCGATTTTTAGTGTGAATTGGATTCTATGGTGGATATTGTTTAAGTACACGAGGAAATTGTCCAGGTGTTCTGTTCCGTGTGGCCATATTATAAAAATATCATCCACATAGCGTTTCCAAAATTGCGGTTTTAAAGGTGCCTTTTGCAGTGCGTCTGTTCGAATTATATCATTAGAAGTTTGTTTATAATTGGTGAAAGTGAGGACCCTGTACATGCACCATCTGTTTGTATATTTGGTTATGGAATATGAGATATGTGTTTTTAGGCAGTGTTCTGCAAGATCAATTGTGTAGGCTGAAAAATCTTCATTCAAGGAGATTTTGTGCAAAGTCTTTTCCAGTGGTATGCTTGTATATAGCGATTTTATGTCGAGACTAGTCATTTTCTTCGAGGTGAATGTTTTTAATCATTTTGGTCATATGTTCGGAGTTTTTCACGAAGGAATTGGTCCGTTCGACTCTAAGTTGCATGGTACTAAATATTTTTCCAGTTTTTGTGTTGGAGATCCCACACGCCTGAGTAGTGCATTTGTTTTGTGTATTTTTGGAAGGCCATACAGTTTTGGACATATGCTTGATTTTTCCCTTGGTATTATAGATTTTTCAGTTTCTAGGTCTAGTTTGGATGCTTTCATCTTGGCTTTCGTAGTTCATTCAAGGTATGTTGTTGGATCTCTGTTTGTTTGTTTGCAAGACGCGTCTTTGAGGATTTCTGACATTTTTGGATATATCGGTTGATGTTCATTACAACCATGACATTTCCTTTATCGGCTGGTATTATTGTTATTTCCTTATTCCTCCTTAAGGATAAAAGTGCTTGACGTTCAACTCGCGTTAAGTTTGATTTGGGAGGCCGGTTGATTTCAAAATTATATATATATATATATATATATATATATATATATATATATATATATATATGTATATATATGTATATGAAACATTTTTGCTTTCATGGATATGATTTGTCATTTCATTTTACACTTTTATTGATGGGAAATGACTGGATAACGGTGAAATAAGAGTATTGCATCTTTTGAAAATGAATATCTTTTTCATACACTGTTTCTCATTCAAAACACAAAACACCTAGTAGTGTTTTTATTAAGGTTTGACAGATACCGTTGAACGGTTGTTTGCCTGACGTATCAGCTGAGTGAGCTGTTTATTGTTCTAGTATGGAAGAGTGTATTGTGTTATTTGACTTTATTTTTTTAAATAGTTTAATTTAAAATTATTATTGTGCAACACGTTTTTTACACTTCTGTTGAAGTTATACATATATATTTTTAAACGTTTTTCTTATGACTTGCTACTTTTGTAGAATTAATTGTATGGCATATAGTCAATAAAATATTAATCTATCTATCTATGTATTACTAGATACACTCTTGGTAAGAAGCTATTTTATCACACCTCACACTTCGGTTTTTTCTATACTTACAAAGCAACAAATCTCGAATATTTATTAAAATGGCAGAATAAAAACGACCCAAAGCAGCTATCGGGTAATACACAACACCAATCACGTTTTAAAATGGGGATACGAATGCCATCCCCAGGGAGATCGGAAACTCTTCTTCCCATCTTCGTAGAACGTAGAGACTTTAAAGAGATTTGTAAATAAAAGCATCGGATGTTTTTTTTTAATGAAAGAGGAGAAAATACTAAATACTTATAACTGCGAATGAACATATTTGAAATTAACAAGAGGAATTAAAAGCTGGCTTTCTTGTTATAGGTATGACAGCTACATGTGTTGTGTTAAATCATCCCAACAACTTCCCAGTGTCTAGATTTCCGAACGATTGAACTTAAATATCAAATATTTTTAATTAAATACTCGGCAGGCTTCCAATAGAGACTTAATAAAAGAACCAAAGCGACAATACGTCTTCTACCTTATTTAATACCTGGCACAATTGTTGACAAATGTGTTTCTAATTAATATTAGTAGTCTTTGAAACGCTAGTTTGTCTGTCTAGCATCGGTAATTACTTGAATAATATCGGTGTCATCCAAGTGCCAAAATAATTAATAAATATGGTTGCTTTCTTGTTCAAAGTTCGTTACATGTCGTCTACGAATCCCACGAATGCAAATCGAGTCAGTCAGGCGGTGTTCATACATAAACTCTAATTCATCAGACTGGTCAGCAAAGATTGCCTCTGACAAAAAACAGAGTGTAATAAATATTTATAAAAATGTAATTAGAAGTGTGAAGGTCCAACTTTTTTTGGCGGAAATATACTTAACGACAGAATACTCTGCTGTAATGTGCGTGTGCACGACAAAAATTCTATTTATGTGTACAATACACTCCTGCAGAAAAAATAGCAGAGAAAAAACTTATACCAGTGAAAAATATTAAACTTCCAAACTACCTGATTACCAAAATTTTGAGCACTGATTCTTTTGTGTATGGGATGATGGCTTTGTTCTTTGTTTTATCTTAGTCTCTGGTTATTGTTATGGTCTTCTCTTGTCTTTTTATGGTTTTCTTTATGTCTCATTGTGAGAAACTATTCCGTTCTAAAGCTGTTGAGATGGTTTTTATTTCTTCTTGTTTTGTGTCCGGTTCTGCTAGGCTCTTGATGTTAATGTGTTGACTTATTCTTCTTCCCTTGCCTGTCCTTCTGATGTTTTCAATTAAAATGGCGATATGATCATGGTTCTCTGATCTTCCTAATCGGTGTTCAGCACTGTATATTCCTGTCTACTCTAGCATGTTCTTCAACTAAGAAATGTGCTTCCTTCCAACACCTCTACTATCCTTCATTATCAGTAGAATATATACCAATCGCCTCTAAAACATGGCCAAGATATGCTAATTTTCTGCATTTTACAGTTATTCACGAGTGATATATGTCCTATTTAAAACCGCTATATTAACCTGCATAGCTACCCAGGGTATTCGAAGCATTCGCTAATGTAACCGCGTCTTAAATGCCATAAAACGATTGATCGTGGCAGACTTCAGTGTCCATAAAAGAACTTCTTCTTCCTATGCCCTATCCTCAGTGGACATAGGCGATTATTCTGGCCCATATTACTTTATTGACAGCGGCTCTAAGTAATTCAGCAGATGTTTTTCCGGTTCATTGTCGTAAATTATATAGCCATGAAATTCGTCGTCTTCCGGGGCCTCTCTTACCATCCATCTTGCCTTGCATAACCAATTGTACCAGTTCGTATTTTTGGTTACGAATTATATGTTCAAAGTACTTCCTTTCTTTAATGGTCCTCATGATTTCTCGCTTCTTTCGCATGCGCTGCAGAACAGTTTCGTTGGTTACGTGATGTGTCGAAGATATCCTCATCATACGTCGATAATACCACTTTTCAAAAGCCTCAAGTCGTTTACATGCAGCCTCCATGAATGTCCTTTCTCAATACGTATTTTTATTTCTTTTATTTGCTCCCACTTATCATGTAGTTGTGGCCCAGATATTTGATGGATGATACTGTTTCAATAAGAGAACCTCTGACGCGAAATTGTGTATTTTGGGATACGTTTTTGCTTATTATCATAACCTTTGTTTTTCTTATATTCAATCTCATGTTGTATTTTTCACAGATCTCATCTACCCTTTCTATCAGTCTTTGAATTCCTTCAGCTGTGTCTGCAAGGACAGTATCATCTGCGTATCTCAGATTATTGATCAAAACCCTATTTAGAGAGATACCTTCTTTTACCTTTTCAAGAGCTTCCCGAAATAGTTTTTCTGAATAAATGTAAAAGAGTAGTGGGGATAACATACAACTCTGCCGAACACCCTGACGAATTTGGAATTTTTATGATTCCTTTTCCTCTACCTGAACAAATGATTCTTGTTTTCAATAAAGGTTGAAAATAATTCGTAAATCTTTATCATCCAATTGATGCTTTTGTAGCGTTTCTATTAGGTTTTGATGATTTACTCGGTCGAAAGCTTTTTTAAAATCAATAAAGCAGGCAAATACATCGCAATATATATCATGACTTCGCTAAATTAAAACATTTAAACTAAATAGCGCCTCTCTTGTATCTAAGCCGTTCCTGAAGCCAAATTGCGTATCGCTAATGTGCTGTTGAAGTTTCGGATATTTTCGTCCTTGTATTATTTTAAGAAATATTTTTAGAACATGATTCATATGACTGGTGGATCTATAATCCTCACATTTTTTGGCTGTGAGTTTTTTCGGGACAGAAATAAAGGACGAAACAAGCCAGTCATCAGGAATATTTCCTGTATCATAAACATGACTAAAAAAGTCGGTCAAAATATCGAAATGGTCTTCTTGGATTAGTTTCTGCAAGTCACCACAAACTCCATCTGGTCCCATGGCCTTTTCTTTTCTCAGATTTCTTATTGAATTTATTACTTCTCCTTTTGTGATTGAATGCCCTGTTATTATTTCTTTTTCTGCAAGTTCATCTCTGTTTTCGTCATTGAATAATGATTGCATGTATTCTTTCCTTTTCTTAACCTTATGCTCGGCTTCCACAATGACTAGTCCATTGTCATCCGTAATAATCCCTCTACCCGTTTTCTTCCTACGCCAGCAGTTTCTTTCAGTTTTTTGTGTAGTTTAAACAAATCATGCTGACGGTTTAACAGTTCTATTTCGTCGCATTGTTTATTCAACCAATCTTCCTTTGCTAGTTTTATTTTATTTCTAATCTCGCTGTGGACATTCTTGTATTTTGTTTAATCTTTATTCTTGTATTGTTTACGTTTTTCCATAAGCTGCAAGATTTCATCTGTCATTCATTTTTGTTTCTTTCTTTTCGTGTTTGTTCCAAGCTTTTCTTTAGCAGTTTCTTTAATTATGCTCTTGACAGTTTTACACTTCATTTCTACATCAGTCATGTTCTTTTTTATCTCATCGATCTTATTATTTAGATGTTCAGTAATATCGTTTTTGATGGACTCATTTTTTAATTTGTATGGATATATTCGTGTGTTATTCTGTCTCCATTTAAGTTTTTTGGGATTTAGATTCAGATTTTCAAGCAGCAAGTTATGGTCGGATGGAACATCTGCTCTGGGGTATGTTTTCACTGATGTCAAAGCATTTCGAAATCTTTTGTACATTAAAATAAAATTCATTTGATTTCTGACTATGTTTCCTTCTCTGTTAGTTGAAGGCTTCCAAGTGTATAAACGACGAGGAGCAGTTTAAAGTAAGTATTACAGATTATGAAATGCATCTTTTTACAGAATTGAATTAAGGCGTCTCCTCGTCTCCTTATTCCGAATCCACAATCGCCCATTACGTTTTCGACCTTTCCTTTGCCAATCTTCGTCTCCCATTATTACAGTTGTTTCTTCTTTGCGTGTTCATTTCAGTGCCTTTTTGATGTCATTGTAGAATTGTTCCAAATCCTCATCGCTACTTTCAAAGTTTAGTGCATATATCTGCACTGGGTTTAGTTTGAACGGTCTTGAATTTATCTTAAGAACGGCAACTCTATCCGAGACTGGTATAAAACCGAGCACTGACTGATTTATTTCTTTGGTTATATATATATATATATATATATATATATATATATATATATATATATATATATATATATATATATATATATATATATATTAGTGAACAAACATATTTAATGGAGAGCGTCTGTTCGATATTCAAACGTTTCGTCATGTCTAAAAATTTTCAGCAAGACCCCTTGAAAATACGGCTAGATTTAAATTATTAATTACTTTTTTTCCAAACAATTTACATAAAAGATTTTTGTCGTATAACCGAAACCATATTGTCTTCGAAAATTCTTTTAGTAAGATGTTGTCACTTACACTTAGTAATTTTAAAAGGCGAGGTAAATGCGTGTTTGTCTTTTACTTAAAGCAAGTACTCGTGGACAAGCATCGGAGTATTACGCTCATCTGCCTGATGGCATATTTTGTATACCTTTGTCGTTAAAATGTGTATTTTGTTTGAAATATTTTGTATAAATGTATGCGAAGCTCTACATTTGTTTTGTTTTATATTAATCTTGTCTATTTATTTAAGGAATATCAAAGCGTACAGTTATTTATAAAAAATATTTTTTAGGTATTCTTATTGAAAACATAATTTGTGTTTTGATATTGTAAAAATATTTAAATTTAAAGTTATGGGGCAGATGAAGACCGAGGTACCCAAAAAATTAAAAATAATTAAGAATTTTCCATAAAGTTATAGACACAGCGGTAGAATTCATTAAATCATGTATCTATATACATATATATATATATATATATATATATATATATATATATATATATATATATATATATATATATATAGAGAGAGAGAGAGAGAGAGAGAGAGAGAGAGAGAGAGATAAACAAGTGAATATTGGGGTGTGCAGCAAGTGGAAGAATACTCTTTAAAGTTAATCCAAGCTTTCGAAAATCTCTGTTATTATTTTCATCGTCCGAGAAACTACAAATAATTTCAAAAAAGAGGAAAATTAACAAAAAACTTTCCCTTAATTCATATTAAGTAACTTACATCTTTTATGAGATTGATCACTACGTTATTAAAAAGTTGTATGGCATTATTATTAAATAAATCATCACCTACAAATGCAAGCGTTATTAATAATAATGACAACAGCTTTTCTTGAGAAATTAGTTTAACTCACCATCTATTTTTGATAACTCTGTAATATAAAAGTATAAAAATAAAATTAATAAACCACCAAAAATGAATTACCATACTGATAGATGACAATTATCCTAACCTCTAATAGTGCAATTCTTCTTCTTCTTCTTCTACGTTGACTAGGGATATCCCTGTTTGTCATTCTATCTACACCCGCCTTATTCTGCCGATGAAGAGAACCAGCTCTGGGCCCATCTTTTTGGTGGTCATCCTGGTAATCTTCTTCCTCTTGGTCGTCCATATATACAAACTTTGGCTAGTCTCTCTTCACTCATTCTCAACGTGTTCTTTCCAACCTCTCTTTCTTTCTTTTGTCCATTTGACCACGTCCTGCACATTACATTTTTCTCTGATTAAGGTATTTGTCAGCCTAACCCTGATTGACACGTTCAGCATTGATCTCAGTACTTTCATTTCTGTGGTTCTCATTTTTTGCTTTGTCTTCTTAGTGTCTGCTTTTGTTTCCGTGGCATAAGTTAGAATTGGTCGTATCATGGTCTTATATATTTTTGTTTTTCCCTCTATTCTCATATATCTGTTTCGAAATATAACATCTCTTAAGCATTCTGCCACTTGTAGGGCTCTTGTATTTTGTGACAGTACTTCTCCAGTAAGGTTACGACAGCTTGTTGTGTCAATGCCTAGGTATTTAAAGTTCATGACTTGTTCAATTATGGCATTTTCTATCTGTAGCTTACATCTTCTTGGTTCCTTGGAAATTACCATACACTTTGTTTTATTCGTTGATATCTACATATTGTACTTCTTAGTTGATACGTTAAATAGGTGTGTCAGTCTCTGGAGGTCGTCTTCGTTATGTGCGAGTAAGACCGCATCATCCGCGTAGCATATTATATTTATATTGTGTCCGCCCATCTGGTATCCGCGTTTCGGTCTGATGTCCTCTATTATGCGGTCCATTATCAAATTGAATAAGAAGGGGCTTAGCGAGTCTCCCTGCCTTATCCCTTCGTTTATCTTGATGTCTTCGACTAGACTTTCGGATGTTATTATTTTTGTGCTGGAATTTGTGTACAAGTCATCAATTATGTTTATGATCTCCGCTGAAACATTTTTCTGTTTTAGAATGTCCGTTATATGCTGCTTCTTGATGCGGTCAAATGCTTTTGTTAGGTCAACAAAGCATAAGTATGCATGGTGGTTAAATTCTATTGATTTTTCGATTATTTGTCTCATTATAAATAAGGCATCTGTGGTTCCCCTGTTTTTTCGAAAACCCTGTTGTTCCTCCGAGATCTCTATTTTCTCTTCAAGTTTGTCACGAATAATTGCTGTAAATAGTTTGGTGAGAAGTGTAATTCCTCTGTAGTTGTCCGGGTTTTTATGGTCACCTTTTTTGTGTACGGGAATTGTATAGCTGGTTTTCCATTTTTGCGGTACTTGATCTTCTTTAATAATTTTATTAAAAAGCTTTTGTAACTCCTCGGTATTTCAATAATTCGTTGGTAATTAGATGTGGTCCAGGAGATTTTCTATTCTTTAAAATATGTATTTTATATTCTATTTCTCCCGATGTTACCTGCATTTTTGGAGTGCTCAGGTTTATGGATTTTGCTGTTATGCTAGTGTGAATCGTATTTGTATTACAAAATTGTCTTTCAAAGTATGATGTCCATTCTGCAATTCTTTTTTAAAATTCTACATGTGACTCAAGAAGGAACGAATAAAATGGTTCCTTTTGTCTTATTTTGATTTTAAATTTATTGGAAAGTATTAAATGTGTCTTGGTCTCGTCTTAAACCCTAGTTTTAGTTTCTTTTTTAAAGTTAATTTTCCTATTTTTGAAATTATTTTTTGTCTCCCCGAAAATGAAAATGATACGAAAAATTTCTGAAAGATTGGATTAACTTAACTAACAGTAATCTTATATGTGCATTCATATATATATACATATATATATATATATATATATATATATATATATATATATATATATATATATATATATATATATGTATTCCAGGTTTCAATTCGTTCATTCAAAAACTCACTTGGTTTCGCCAAAATCTTATTTGGCATTTTCAAATGCGGTTTGTCTCGTTAGTAGCTGAGAAATGGTGGTAATGATTTTTGTTTCTTAATTGTTTATTACCATTTTCCATGTAGTTGGAATATTTAGAGCGTCGTCCCGTTGATTCAGCTCTCCCGCTTTTTCGATTTCTAGGGTCTCTCTTATTACGCGTAACTTATAGTTTTATATTGGTGCTATTTATTTTGCTTTTTCGAAATCGATGGTATGTCTGGTTGTTTGGTGATGTTGAAATAGAGCTGAGGTTGTCTATTTGTTTTGAGACCATTTAAGTTCTTGAAATTTTCGCTGATATGCATCTGTTTGTTTGTCCTATGTATGTTTGATGACAATCTGCATATGGAATGCTGTAAACGCTATGCTTTTCAAGGTTAGTGTTTTCTTTAGGATTTTCCAGGATGTTGACTATTGTTCTTTGTTGTTTCAATATAGGCTGTATGTTGTGTTTTCTTAAGATTTCTTATGATATTATGGTCTTTGTTTTTTTTTGTGGGCTTCTCTTGTCTTTTTATGGCTTTCTTTATATCTGATTTTGAGAAACCATTCCGTTTTAGAGCTATTTTATTTCATCTTGTTTCGTGCCGAGTTCTGTTAGGCGCAGAGATTTTGATATTAGTGTTTTGACTACTATATATAAATATATATATATATATATATATATATATATATATATATATATATATATATATATATATATATATATATATATATTACGTCAAAACATTCATTAGTGTTTGTGATACGCTTGTTCATTTGGCGATGTTCATAATATCTGAATTTGTTGACCAAAGAATTTTCTTTACAATTTTGTTTGCGGAATTTTTTGCCGAAGATTCATTGAAAAGTTAGAGAAGGTCTTTGGTAACAAAGTTATGAAGAAAAAAGAATGTTGACAAGTGGTTAAGAAGGGCGAGAACGAGGTGAAGGCAAAAAGTGAATTCTCTGTGCGATCGGAAGGCCGTCTCAAAAAAAATTGCTTTTTTGAATGCTTCGAGAATTGGAAAAAACGTTGACGTAAGTATATTGTATAGGGGGGAAAAGTTAAAGGAGATTTACAGTAAAATAATTACCTTCTAAATCAAATAACCTTGGACGAGGACCACTGGACAACAAGAAACGCATTCATTTTTACAGTGTAAATTAAGGAAATTTTAATGAATTGCCAGCAGCTAAAATATTAAAACAGCCTCCAGTCGGGAAATGTACTTTTAACAAAAACAAAATCAAAAAACCCCAAAAAAGGAGAAGGTGTTTACAAAGTTTCATGTAAAAAGTAGGTTACCGAAATGAAACGTCCATTGGAGCTTAGAATTACGAAACATAAAACCTACACAAAAAGGGTAAACGTCGAGATCTGGTACTACAAAGCACGCATGGGATAAATAAACAATACCGTATAAAATGGTGCAGAAATATATATGGAACCGAACAAGAAAAAGAGAAAATTTATAGAAACAGCTTACATTAAAAATAATAAAGAAATCTTCAATAAACCCAGTGTTGAGATACTTAACCTTTGGCGACCACTACTTTGTAACATCAAATAATTGAGATGTGTACAGTGAAGTGAAATGTCATATTTTAATGGACACATAGTTCGTATATAAGCTCGTAGCCTTAAAGTAAAACAATAATTTTATAATTGATAATAATGACTAAAGAACAACCTAACCGAAGCGTCGTACAAACAAACAAAAATAAAGTCAATCCAAATCCGACAACCGCATTTCAATCAATATTTTCTTAAGAGTTACTTCATGGATTTAGTGGTATAGAATCACCCCAATATCGTTTCCGGGCACCCCGTATAATAAAATTATTACCAAAAACACCTAATACCATCGGCATTCTCAAACTCAATACCAGTAACCTTAAAAGGCCGACATTAAACCATACCCGACGTCTCCAGCCACCTAACCAAACATCGCATAAACAAACGAACAACGTTTTGCTCGGAGAGCCGGTTGACTGTTTGTGATGCTAATGACGCGACACCCCGTGTGGGAGGCCCGTATTTTTGTTCGGGACACGCGGGCTATTGACAGCCACTCTCGACACCTACTATAAATTTTTAGTTGAGATTTGTATGTTTTGTTTTGTGGTTTATTTTAGGCATTTTTCGTGTCTTCAAGTGCTGTAACTGTAATCCACGCTACATATTATGCTGTCAGTATACAGAGTGGATCACAAAAATATTTTATTAAAAGTTTATTCTCATAAATTTACGCATAGCTGCGTGATGTATTTTTTCGATTAAAGCCATTTTAATGTGTTTTGTAATAAAAAATTAGCTAAATCTGGAACAGCGGTCAAATTCAAAAAAGTAATCTGAAATTTGAGAACAATTATGTTCCTTTGTAAAAAAATGTTGAAAATTCACAAAATCATTTTTTTTATAAAACACCTCATAAAACACAAAACCAAAGTTAATAAGTTATGATAAAAATGTATCATACTTTTCGAACAGTTCTCGTATTTTCAAAATCAGATTTTTAAAAATAATTTAATATTTTAGAACCAATTAAAAATACATTAACGCTATTTAATGTGTTTAAAAGTTATAATTCTTGATTAAATCGTGGCAGATTTAAAAGATGTTTGTTAATTAAAACAAATATTCATATTTTTCGTATCGCATACGATGATAAATTCGAAAATTATCCGAAACTTTTTAAAAAATTAAAATTAAATGTGTAAATTATAAACTGAACAATGGCAGATAAATTTGTGGATCCTTGAAAAACTTGTTTAAAAACTGGCCATAAATTGGAAATATTAACATTATAGAAATTTATTTTTAATTTTTGGTTCTTTTTCACCAGATATTTAGACTTTTTTTTAACAGAAAACGAGTCATTATACAATTTTTTTATAGAGACTCTAGCCAAACTTTTCAATATAAGTGCTTTCAAATTGGAGTTATTTCGAAATCCTGACAAATGGCGGATATAAGCGTAATTTAACAATACAGGACCTTTTAGATCTGGATTTAATACATGCGACAACCTACAGAATACACGTATTTGAGAAGATGAATTTGACTACTGGGAGTACTAAACTGTTAAACTCACTGCTTTAATTAAACTTTTCCACGCCATCCGATCCTGAGCTAATCAAATCCAGTGTTTTTTTTTCAATCCTTTTAATATCATCACTTTAGCGTGTTAGCGGTACTTTTCTCCTTTTATCTGTTCGAGGTCTCTCTCTAACTGACTATTCTTAATGATCCTTTGAATCTTGTAACCAGTCCTGTCCAATATATCAAAAGTGGCTATAATATACTTTGCAGTGATGTGTATAAATATAATTATATAAAACAGACTATTTCTTTACCAACTGCTAAAACCTTATACTACAAAGACAGATGTACTTTTCCTAACACAACAAAGCACTATCTCAGATTGCAAAAATACTAGGAAAGATTGGAAGTCTTTCCTACGGTAGCGCACCGCCATCTGTACATCGATTTTGAACTTATTGGTTCTCGTCAGTCGTCAGAAAAGGAATCCTTTAAGCAACTTATATTAGACAAAATATGAAATATAATACAAGCAGCGCCATCTCCCAGCATTCCAAGCAATCTGAATATTTAATCTCGAAGAAATCTATATAATATACCAAAAGTAGATACATTATGCTTTGCAGTTATGTGATAAATAAAACTATATAAGAGAAACTATTTTAGTTCTTAACCAACTGCTAAAATCTTATACTATAAGGACAGACGTACTATTCCTAACACGGTTAGAGACAAAGAATTATCTCAAATTGCAAGAATACTAGGAAAAATTGGAAATCTTTGGATCATGGTAGTGCACCGCCATCTGTAGACAGGTTTTGAACTTATTGATTCTCGTCAGTACAGAGCAGGGGAGCGCACCTCAATAAAGAGAAGAAATCTTTTAAGCAACTTATATGAGACAAAATATGAGAACTACAATAGTTTCTCTTATATAGCTGTATTTATACACATAACTGCAAAATATATTATATCCATTCTTAGTATATTATGTAAATCTCTTCGAGATTAAATGTTCAGATTGCGTGGAATGCTGGGAGATGGCGCTTCTTGTATTAGATTCTTTCCATTAGAAGCCGATATAATGACATCTTCATTGCACTTACGAATTTTGACCCTGCAGATTCAATTTTAGAGTGAGAGCTCACCACCTCCTCCTTTTTGTAATTTTTCACGCGCTTGGACGATTTTCTTTTCTATTTTCATGCATGCTGCCAATGACGTAAACATGTAAACATTTTTGTCTGAAAAGTGCTTGGAAGGACGAAGTTACAGGTTTAAGAATCAGCCTTAAATTGTGTATAGATTCACCGTAAACACTTGTCAACTTTGACAGCTTGTATCTCAGTAACCAGTTGAAAAAATTTAAATTTTCTTTTTCAAAAAAGAGTCTTTTTGAGTTTCTTCAAACCATGTTTTGAGAAAAGTTTTTCGATGAAAATTCGCGGAGAAATTCAATTTACTTATAAGTAAAAAATTTAATAATAAATTTAAACAATTTTTGAGCGGGCCCCAATTATCCGATTTTAATTTTTAAAGAAGCTTTTGAAAGCTTGAGATGTCTAGTATATGAAAAAAAAATCAATTATGCGACCTTACGACTTTATACTCAATCAAATTTTAAAAATTTCTATTTAAAAAAAATGGATGCAAAAACTTTCGAACCAATTTTAACGAAGTTCAACATATTGTTTAATTATAATATGAAGTTTTTTCTGCAGAAATATGAAGGTTCTCAAAAAAATTTAAGTGGTCAAAAAAATTTGTTTAAAAAATAAATTTTTTTGCCTTTTTTTAATGATTACTATTTTACAACAAGGATAATAAATTTTGAAATTTCTAACCTTATGTTGTAGGAAATTTAATTATAAAACTTTTTTTTTCTTTACCTTTTCTGTAAAATAAATACTTTCAAAGTTATTAGGAAGAACAGAGAAAAAAATAACGCTTTTTTTTCATTTTGTTTGTTAAATAATAAAATGTAGCGGTATTTTTTGAGAGGAAGCATATCTCAATTATTATTAAGGGCATTATTTTGGAGAATTTAGAGTAAAAAGTAACTCCCCCACCTCAATAACCAATCAAAAATAGATTAGTCCCGATCTAAAAGGTGTTGTATATTTTAAGCTATATCCAAGTGGACGGACGATTAACTCAGATGTTTCCTCTCAACAATCTTTAGTAACTTGTGTCAAATTGTTGGAGCCTAATTGGAATATGATATCACATCCCTTATGCAGCACTGATCTGGCATCATCTGGTTACCATTTATCTCGGAGTTTGCAAAACTCTTTGAATGGTAAAAAAGTCGTACTTGCTTCAGTTTTTTGCTGATAAGAACCAAAATTTAGGAGCTCGATATAAAGTTGCAAGAAAAATAGCAAAACGTCATTGAACAAAATGAATATATATATATATATATATATATATATATATATATATATATATATATATATATATATTCATTATATCTAGTTCAGTTAAGAATATACAAAACATTGAAAAAAAGTCATTTTTTTTCGTAAGGGCCGTATTTTGGTCAAAAATGCACTTATATCAAACTTTAAAAAAGTAATTTAAACCTCTTGGAAAATTCTAAAAAACAAAAGTGATTGACGGGCAATATATATATATATATATATATATATATATATATATATATATATATATATATATATATATTGCCCGTCAATCACTTTTGTTTTTTAGAATTTTCCAAGAGGTTTAAATTACTTTTTTAAAGTTTGATATAAGTGCATTTTTGACCAAAATACGGCTCTTACGAAAAAAAAATGACTTTTTTTCAATGTTTTGTATATTCTTAACTGAACTAGATACAGAGAAACATCAAAGAGAAAAAATGCTTATTTTTACATGCAGAATGATCTTTATTAGTTCCGAAATGTTTTCCGTGAATTTAATTTTTTAAAATTTTTAAATATTTTTGATTTACAATTTTTTGGAAAATAAAAACGATAATATGCTGTTTACGACTGTTGACTCAGTATGATACCAACGCGTAATTTTAGGACAAGTTTTCAAATGTTTTTGCATGAAAAATATTCAATTTATTCCTTTTTTATATGTAGTTTAGTTGTAAAGAGTTAATTCTATGATAAATAATTAAAAATTGAAAATCACGTAAAAAAACAATGTAAAAACATTTGAAAAATTGTCCGAAAATTACGCGTTGATATCATACTGAGTGAACAGTCGTAAACAACATATTATCGTTTTCATTTTCAAAAAAATTGACAAATCAAGAAAAAATTAACAAAATTTAAAAAATGAAATTCGCGGAAAATATTTCGGAACCAATGAAGTCATTCTGCATGTAAAAACATACATTTTTTCTCTTAGAGGTTTTTCTCTATCTAGTTCAGTTAAGAATATACAAAATATTGAAAAAAAGTCTTTTTTTTCGTAAGAAGGGCCATATTTTGGTCAAAAATGCACTTAAATCAAACTTTAAAAAGTAATTTAAACCTCTTGGAAAACTCTAAAAACTGTCTGATCAGAATTTTCTCACAAACTTTTCTAGAAAATGGCGTTGAATTTAATAAAGTCGAAATGTTTTTTTTTTAATATTTTTATTCTTGATTAAAACCTTTAAAAATTTAAAAATGACTTACACTTGATGTCATCTAGAAGTACTCACAAAGAGCTTTTAAATACTTTTTTCAGAATTATCAGGCGATGTTTCCTTACTGAAATACAGAACTTTGAAGATCTACTTGTTTTCGCGTAGACATGGCAAAAGTGATTGACGGGCAGTGTATATATATATATATATATATATATATATATATATATATATATATATATATATATATATATATATATATATGTATATATATATATATATATATATATATATATATATATATATATATATACCGAAAAACCGAAATTACTATTTTGCCTATTTGATAGATAATTTTGATGCTTAAACAAAATGGTAAAAAAGAATTTAACTAATTTTTTATACTTGCTAAAATTATCAACTTCATTTTATATAGTAAGTAATTGTGCAGCAATAAATTAAATATTTACTATATAATAGTTATTAAGTATCCCTATTAACGATGTATATCGACATCTAATTAAATTAATTAGTTTCAGCAAAGCAAATTTCATTACTTGCGATCATCATCTGATACGAATTATCTATAAAACGTAAATCGTAATAACTATAACATACTATTTATTTGTTTATATTTAATATTTGAAATTACTTAACAGCATTATTATTGTTATTATGGGCTAATTAAAGATAGTATCATCGTACGATTCATTCTATTTATATCCACCAGATATACACATAATGTGTGTATTATATTAATTGCTGTTAATTAGTAAATAGAAATTATTATATTGGCAATTATAGGCAGCGATTTTGCATCAGAATATGCTTTCATTTTTTTTATTATTAAATTTTGCCCAGAGATCTTCAAGTCCTAGGCTGCTAACAATTTACACGTTTATCATTGAAAATGATTTAATTATTGTTTTTTTTTTAAATATCCTCCACCACGATTATTATACTTTTGTACGAGGTTGTAGCAATTCGAAAAGATAATGTCCCCAAATTATGGTTTTTGAACACATCAACCGCCTTGTCTAGCATAGAAAATCGTTCACTACCCAGTTTGTTTCTAATGTATGGAAATAAGAAGAAAACATTGGGTGCCAAATCAGGGCCGTACCGCGGATAACCCAACAGTTTCATGTTTTGAGTATTCAAAATGTAACTTGTTTGGGGCGATTTGTGAGAGCTCACATTTTAATGTTGGAGAATGATACGTCGTAACCGTTTTGTTTTGTTTAATCTACCGAAGATTCTCCGCAAACAGACGGTTGTGTACCATCCAGAATTGACCGTTTTATGATTCTCTAAAGCCGCGGTTGCGACATGGCCAGTGTTTTCGAAAAAAACCGGCTACAATTTACTTCCAAGTGTTTCGTGAGTAAGCAATTTTTGTTGATTTTGGCTCACCATGAAAGATCCATACGGTTAAATACTGTTTATTTTTGCGCTCATACGCATAGATCCGACTTGTCAACCTGTTGATTGATTGATTATATGACATAGCAGGTCAGGCTTGAAAAGCTCTTACACTGAAGTCTTCAGAATTATTATATTGCCTGTCATATCCATTCTAGGGGAATAGGTCGGTTACCTTGATCAGGTTTAACACCCTACTTACTAGTTTGGGTATAAGCCTTTCGGATAGATTGACCCCTGAAGGTCTCTCCAGTAGGCCAAAGCTTCGCGCTCGAAGATGATGTGTGACGCCGTCTCGTCCTCTTCATGACATAGTTTACATAGTGGTTCTTCGTTGAATATGCCCATTGTATGTAGATGTTTTCTTCAGCTGCAGTAGGCAGTTACAAGTCCTGTCACCAGCCCGATTTGATGTCTGCTTAGACGTAGAATTTCACGGCTTAGTTTGCCGGAGGGTTGAGCTGTGCCTGTGACCCGCAAAGTGGTTCCAGTGGGCCTGGTGTTGTTGATTTGTCCACCAGGAGAGCCACTCACGAATAGGAGCCTTGGTAATTCCAAATGCTGGCTCTGGTCCAATAAATAGAGTGGCAGAAACTTGTCTCGCAAGTTGCCCGAGACACCCTTGTACCCTGACACCGATACAAGAATGGCCCTGTTGTGCTTTGCCAGAGTGATGAGGTTTTAAAGACAGTTCCAGACCTGTTCTGATGTTATTTGATTGCACGCTAGAGTCTTCAGCGCTGCCTGACTATCAGACAGAATGAGTGATGAGTGAATTTGTGCCTGAACTACTGTGGTATGCTGCCCCAGTGCTACACTCATATTAAGTCTGGGTGTATCCTCGTGTATTCCTGCGCCTGTCCCACGGTTAGTTTTGGACCCTTCCGTGTACCAGACGAGGTTTCCTGGCTGACTCACTGTTGGGTCAGACCGTGACTTCCAGTCAAGCTGAATGGTGTAGGATCTGTCAAAGTTATTTGTTCTTGGCATTGTATCACTGCTCATTTCTAGCAATAAGTTCGTTACCACGCTATTAATGCTGGTGTGTTCGAGCACTGGTTCAGTTCACCAGACGTTGTTTCTTTTCAGCTTATAACCCCCATTCTCGCCTCAGACGTGATTATCAAGAGGAGGGAGCTTTAATAGGCAGGCAAGTCTTTGAAGTTTGGAGAGCTCCAAAGTGGCCCGTTTTTGTGTGCCACCTGTCACTAAGTAACTAAGCACCGTGACCGCATCTCTAGACCATTTCCTTGCACCAATCGAAATGAGCCTTTTTCTTGAGCAATTGCCAAATTTTGCGGGATTCAACGCAAACATAGTCACGGTCGTAGATTCATGCAATTTATTCTTGCGGTGTTGTCCTAATTAACTGACATATCAATACACAGTCCAAGCTAATAAGGATAGAAGAACCCACTAAGAGAGAATTTTTCAAAATTTCAAAATATCTTTTGATTAAATAGAAATATAAACTCGAATTTGGTTTCAAAAGATAGCTCATCTAGTGCGGAAGTCGCATGGTGGGGGGGGGGGAGAGTGTGCCTCTGTAAAATTGTGTTACTTCATGTTTTTAATGGTTACCAAGCCCTAATTTGATCCAATTTTTTATTAGAAATGATGGTTTTTCCCACTATTTCGGAAAACTAGTTTTTATTATATATTATTTAATTTTTACACTTTTCATATCCTGTAAATTTTACGTTAAATTAATATTTTAAGAGCAATTTAACAAAATAGATTAAAATCCCTCATATACGGTCTTAAATGAGATTAGTATATGTTTTCGTACTGCTACTTTGCATCGCATGTTTCACCAAATTTACGAGATAAAAACACTCCTTTTATTAAAAATTAAACGTAACTCTTGACCTCTTTAAATTAAAAAAAAATGTTTAATAATAATTTATATGTTTATTTATATTCATTCAGATATAAATGTACAGGGTGAGTCAACGATTGGATGAAGTAGGTTTGTGCCTTTTCGGTGAAATTTACAAAGAAACTATATTTATTGTTTGATACAGTTTATCTTTACGCAGATTTTAAAAATATTTAGGACTCTACAGGGTGAGCCAAAAAACTAGGACAGCATAAAGTTGTATTTTTTTAAATAGAACACCCTATATACGAATCGTATCTTCGATTTAGCTTATAATTTTAAATCTTTTTTATTAATGGTTTACTATAACGAAACTTTATAGTTTCTGAGATAATTAAGTTTAAAGAAAAAAAGTCACAGTTTCAAGCATCAATTCAATCCTAAATAACGTTTTCAATTTTGTGACAAATATATTCAAATTTGGAATTTAGCAAGGCCAAGGACAAGTTAATATAATTTTTACCTAATATTTGCAATAAAAGCTACAGGGTGTTGAACACATCGGCTCAAATTTGAACAAGTTTAAATGAATAAATATCTTTTTTTTTTAAATGATACACCCTGTATGTTTTCATGTTATTTAATAGAGTAATAAAAACCC
This sequence comes from Diaprepes abbreviatus, assembly GCA_034092305.1. NCBI lineage: Eukaryota > Metazoa > Arthropoda > Insecta > Coleoptera > Curculionidae > Diaprepes > Diaprepes abbreviatus. The sequence continues at coordinate 7,163,526 of JASJET010000012.1, read as the reverse complement.
TAAAAGTTTTGTTCAATATATCCTATACCTATTTTTAATAGTTTTTGAGATATTTCAGTTTTTCTTATTTTCCATACTTTTTTTACAGAAATAGTCTTCATTATCATAGTAGCCATGGCAAAAACAATGTAAAAGAACATTTTTCTGTGTGTCAAATTTATAACCGCAATCGCTTCTTTTGGTTTTTATGTAGTGTAGTTTGGTTTTTTTTGCATTCATCTTATATTGTAAAATGAATTTTCCAAAGAATGAGTTAATAGATATGATTTATACAATAGGAGAGGCTCAAAAAAATTGCCTTCTTGCTCAAAGAATTTACAAAATGAAGTATCCTGATCGACGCCAGCCTAATACCCATACTATTCAAAACTTAATGCAAAGATTTGATTCTTCTGGTACTGTTGATTATCCAAAACGTAAAGTGGTCAACAAACCAGTAACTAATAAAGAAAAAGAACTACAAGTATTGTTAAATGTTCAGGAAAATCCTTATATTGGTAGCCGTCAGTTAGCAGCATTATGTGAAACATCACAATCCACCGCTAATCGTACTACCAAGAAATATAGGTATCATCCATATCACATGGAATTACACCAAGAATTGCATGGACAGGAATTTGAAAGTCGTGTAAACTTTTGTCGTACAATAAATGCGGAGATTCAATTAAATCCAAATTTATTATGCAAGGTAATGTTTAGTGATGAAGCTACTACTACATCAAAACCACTCGTCATTAAATGTTTGGTGTGGTATTCATCATAATCGAATTATTGGACCCCACTTTTTTAATGAACCACTAAATGGCCATAGTTACCTGAACTTTCTACAAGAAGAACTACCCCAACTGCTTCAAGGTCTCAATAGGGATGAGCTCGACAGTATGTGGTTCCAGCACGATGGTGCGCCTCCGCATTACCATCGTGAAGTTCGTGCGTTTTTGGACCAACGATATCCGCAAAAATGGATTGGACGTGGGGATTTCATTGAGTGGCCACCAAGGTCTTGCGACATCACCCCATTAGATTTCTTCCTATGGGGTTATATTAAAAATAAGGTGTATGTTAATCCACCAACAACAGTGGAAGATATGCGAAACAGGATTAGGGATACCTGTAGAACAATAACGCCACTAATTTTGTCCAGGGTCCGAGAAAATCAGCAAAAAATACTAAATTTGTGCATTGCACAAGAGGGTCGTTTATTCGAACACTTATTAAAAAGAAATAATTAATATCAGTATTTAATAGGTAATTTTTTTGTTTCAATTTAGTATAAAAGTAAATATGTATTTGCCTTGTCGTTATTGTTGTGTTAATTTTTTCACATTATGTTTAATTAAACTATTGCCGTTGTAATATAACGAATAATGCATTTCATCATATTTAACCACATTCTGTTTGTTTCTGTAGTTTATTTTTATTATTTTACATGGCTACTATGATAATGAAGACTATTTCTGTAAAAAAGTATGGAAAATAAGAAAAACTGAAATATCTCAAAAACTATTATAAATAGGTATAGGATATATTGAACAAAACTTTTAGGGTTTTAACAAAACTATAGATTCGGCTTTTACTGGAAATTCATTATAACTATAGGTTGTAATTACAGTAAAACAATTTTACACTTTCCACAAATTTTTAATTTTAATTTTAATCACTCGACATGTTTCGCTAACACTGTTGCTTCTTCAAAGGAGTATTACAAAATGAACATTAAAAGATAAAAGATAAAAACAAAGTGGTCTTGATACAGGTAAAATAAGGTTTACAATTCAGAATAAGAGGAAATTCCATAATTATATTTTCAAGAAAAGTTAAGGATAACTAAACAGGTTCAATAAGGGTGATCGGTCTAAATCTATTTGGTCATTAAGCAAATTATTGGAATTTTTGAGTTTATTTATTTCCAGGGATTCAAGCAAATTTAGTTTTAAACCTTTGTTTTCAATGTGTAATATGTCATAATTATTGTTGAAGGTATGGTTTTCTTCTATTAAATGATTGGAATAGTTAGAATTAGTTTTATTTTTTATATAACTAATGTGATGTTCAATTAACACGTTTATTAAAGTTTCTACCAGTCTGGCCTATATAAATATGGAAATATAATTATGGAATTTCCTCTTATTATGAATTGTAAACCTTATTTTACCTGTATCAAGACCACTTTGTTTTTATCTTTTATCTTTTAATGTTCATTTTGTAATACTCCTTTGAAGAAGCAACAGTGTTTGCGAAACATGTCGAGTGATTAAAATTAAAATTAAAAATTTGTGGAAAGTGTAAAATTGTTTTACTGTAATTACAACCTATAGTTTTAGGGTTTTTATTACTCTATTAAATAACATGAAAATATACAGGGTGTACCATTAAAAAAAAAGATATTTATTCATTTAAACTTGTTCAAATTTGAGCCGATGTGTTCAACACCCTGTAGCTTTTATTGCAAATATTAGGTAAAAATTATGTTAACTTGTCCTTGGCCTTGCTAAATTCCAAATTTGAATATATTTGTCACTAAATTGAAAACGTTATTTAGGATTGAATTGATGCTTGAAAATGTGACTTTTTTTCTTTAAACTTAATTATCTCAGAAACTATAAAGTTTTGTTATAGTAAACCCTTAATAAAAAAGATTTAAAATTATAAGCTAAATCGAAAATATGATTCGTATATAGGGTGTTTCATTTAAAAAAATACAACTTTATGCTGTCCTAGTTTTTTGGCTCACCCTGTAGAGTCCTAAATATTTTTAAAATCTGCGTAAAAATAAACTGTATCAAACAGTAAATATAGTTTCTTTGTTAATTTCACCGAAAAGGCACAAACCTACTTCATCCAATCGTTGACTCACCCTGTATATACGTTAAAACTCACTGAGGTTGAAATAAAAATAAAACATTTAAGCTATAAACTGTTAAAAATAATATTTTCAACTAATGCTTTTTACTGACATTTAATAAAACTGTTTTAAGTTATTAAAAATTTAATTACTTATTATGATAAATACTTCGATTTAGGTGTATGATTATATGTATAATTTAAGTGATAAACACAAAAAGACGTTCAAGATACGCCCGTTGATCTACAAATTCAAAATTTCGTTGTGCATTTTTGCAGTAACAGTAAGGCACTAATTCCTCACTTGGCGGAAATAGTGTGGATTCTTTTTCTAGTAACAAACAATTTCCATCCTCTACATAACCTCTAAACTCTAATGGATTTAGCTTGTCACAATCAGATTATTATACATTTATTTGGTGATTCGCAGTATTTGAATTAAATAGAAAACATAGTGTTTTATTCAACTGTAAGGGTAGGGTTATGTATGGAATAGCACATCGGACAAATGGCCTCCATGGCTTCGCTGGCACATACGTACTAATTTTTCGAAATTTTCCATGACCGTTTTGCATAAATGTGGCTGAATCTTGTTGATGCAGCGTTGAATCTCCTTCTTCAATGCATAGTTGGTTGTGGGCTTGTTGGCATAGGTCTTTAACTTCAAATAACCTCAAAATCCACACCCAGCGGTGACATGTTCTGGATTCATTTGTTCTTTGACAATCATAAATTGGTTCTCTGAACCCCAAATGCAGCAATTTTGACAATTAACGATCAAAGTGAAAATGAGCTTCATCGCTTGTGATGATTTTGCTTGAAAAATTAGCATCCACTTGTTGATGTTCAGTAATTCATTCAACGAAATATCTTAGCTGTGCATGGTCATTAGGCTTCAGTTCTTGTCTCAATTGAACTTTGTAAGCATGGAGACGCATATTTTTAGCGAGTTTACGCTATACAGAGTTTCTTGAAATTAACAATTCTTGTTCACGATGCCGAATTGATGTTCCAGAACTTTCAACAACACTCTAACCCACTGCTTCGATATTAACATTTGAACGGCTTGTTATTGGACGACCAGTATATTTTGCATCATCAATTGATCCAGTCTCCCTGAATTTTTCAATTACTCTTTACAGTTGACGAAGTTAAATCAATATTGTGATCATATTTTCTACGAAATTTGCAGAATGTGGCCTCCATATTGTTCAACAATGAAAACGCTTTGTTTTCTCGTGTAGTTTTCCATTTTTACGAACGTTAATCTATCAGCTGTCAAACTGTTTTTTTTTTTGGTTGTCAGCATTTTACCACACAAATAGCGGTACTTGCCTGAATTTTGGGATACATAAATAATTTTATTTTATAAGCCGAAAGGTATCTTACATGTGTTTAAAAAAAGGAATAATGCATTATCACTTAATAAACTTCGCCATCGAATTTATCACTATGGAAATATTGTTGCAATTACCAGTTGGTCACCTACAAGTAATTCTATTAGATTACAACTTTAAGAGGTTTTACGCAACGTATCAACAAATAAATTTATTATAATCTGATTATAAAAAGTTAAATCCATTACAGCTGGTTATGTAGAAGGTGGCAATTGTTTGTTGTTCAAAAAATATCCCTATTTTTTCCACCAAATGGGGAATTAGTGTGTTACTGTAACTGAAAAAAATTTACGACGAAATTTTATATTTGCAGATCATCAGGCGTATCATGTACATTTTAGTATTTGTCACTTGAATGATACTTGTAAATAACCCATGAGAATCGAGCTATTTATCATAACAAGTAACTATTTTAATAACTTGTGATAGTTTTATTAGATGTAAGCAGAAAAAACATTGGCATAATATATTATTTTTAATAGTTTCTAGCAAAAACGTATTTTATTTTTATTTTAGCTTCAATGAGTTGTAACACTGACTATACATGTTGTAACGAACTTTGTAGCGTTTTATATTTCTTAATATTAGTTTCTGTTCATAGTTTGTAGGGTTTTAGGTACATTTTCTAACGTAACGAACTTTGTAGCATTTTATATTTCATAGTATTACTTTATTTTGAGAGTTTGTCGACGCAACTTGAATTAGTTTGTCAAGTGTCACAATTAAGGTTGACAATAAAAAGCTTTCAAAATAACAGAGTGTATTCAATAATACAGTGTATGTTCGAAGATCGGCCGTCCGGAACAATATTATATCTGTTTAAATATATATACATATATATATATATATATATATATATATATATATATATATATATATATATATATATATATATATAATTATTATTAAAGAAGTCATTTAAAATTTAAAGACGTAAATAGTAAGTTTTAATTTTTGATTAAAGATGTGTTATTATCCTGTAGGATTGGCGAAACATGCCGTGTTACGTGGCAAACGATAACGTATACTAATCTCATTTGAGATCGTTTATGAGAAATTTTATTCTATTTTGTCAAATTGCACCTAAAATATCAGTTTCTGCTTTTTTTCATTCAGAGCTATCAGGCACTGCCAGTTTTTACATTGTAAATAATGCCATTACAGATACTAACAACAAAAATACTACTGCTGTCATTGGCAAAATGCCAGAGAAAACACGGACGTGAAATTCTCTTCGAGATATCACTGTCCTTACCCCTTACTTCTTAGATAATAACAAATAAACTAACAAACATTTTTTAAATACTAACATTTTTAGAAAGTGTTCTATTCTTTGATGACTTCTTCTTCAAGTGCCTTCTCCATTGCGGAGATTGGCAATCATAATAGCTATTTTAATTTTTGAGGCAGTTGCTCTAAATAGTTGTTTTGAACTGCATCCAAACCATTCCCTTAGGTTTTTTAGCCATGAAATTCGTCGTCGTCCCACGCCTCTTCTGCCACTTATTCTTCCCTGGATTATGAGCCGTAAGATGCTGTACTTTTCTCCCCGCATAATGTGTCCGAAATATTGCAGTTTTCTCTCTTTTACTATTATCTCGACTTCCTTTTCTTTCCCCATTCTTCTCAACACTTCGGCGTTCGTAACTCGATCCACCCACGAAATCTTCTGAATTCTTCTATAGGTCCACTTTTCAAAAGAGTTAAGTCTTCTCATGGCCTCTCGATTCAGTGTCCATGCTTCCATTCCATAATATAGAACACTATATACGTAACATTTAGTCAGTCGTATTTTCAGGGCTAAAGTTAGATCTTTGCGGCAGATAACTTTTTTCATTCTACTAAAGTTGGCACGTGCTTTCTCGATTCTGGTTTTTATTTCGACGGTATAGTCATTATTTTTTGTTATTAGGGTTCCCAAGTAAGTGTACTTCTTAACTCTTTCTATGTGCTGGCCTCCTACCATTAGGGTTTCATTATTGGTGTTGTTTTTACTAATTATCATGAACTTGGACTTTTTCGTGTTAAGAGAGAGTCTATATTCTCCACTAACTCTTAATATTTTATTTATTATTTTTTCTCGGTCTTTCAAACTATCAGCTATTATTACGGTGTCATCTGCATACCTAATATGATGACTAGTATATATTTACTTGACCAGAATGTGGTTGCCTTTATTTTTGTTTGTACAACGTTTTGATTAAGTTGTATCTCTAATCATTGTCAAGTATAAACTGAATGTTTTGTCTTAACGCTACGAGATTATATATGAACTGTTTCTATTGAAGCGCGAAGTTTCGCTCTAGAAATTTGGTATCTCAACACTAGATTTACTGAAGATTCCATTATTATCTTTAATTTAAGTTGCTTCTACAAATGTTCTCTTTTGTATTGAGTTTTATATACAAGGTGTTTGGTAGATCGATAGAAAGTTTGGAAGAGGTGATAGAGAATGTCATTCTGAATAATTTATGCCATATATGCCTTAGTACAAAAATGCACCGTTGTCGAGTTACAGCACATTTTATAATTTTTCGGTTTTCTAGCAATTGGTGATTGAAAATTTAATTTTTATTATATTGATATAATTTTTCGGTTTGAAATTTTTTTCTCCTATTTTTTAGTTCATACACTATAATAACAACAAGATGACTAAAATTAATATAATACACAGAAAAATGTGCACTCAAAAACTTTATTCATCTACGAAAATTCAAGTTTCATTCTTAGATTTGAGTGATGTTTTTTTCTAACAGCGAGAAAAATAAATGCATTCAATTTATTTTAAACAAATAACTTTGTTGAATTACCTTTACAGTGGTTTATCGAACTCCGTATCAATAAAATATGAAATCTATTAAATTCAGAGAAGATATTCATATTACTTTCCTAAAACTACCACTACCAAATTAAGTATAATTTTACATGTTATGTTCGAAATGTGAGCCATTATTTCTAATACATTTTCGGGCCCTTGTCCTCACTTGGGTGGTAGTTACGCCTAGTCTCATTTCTTCCCTAAGTGTGACCTGGTTCATTAATTCTTTCAATCGGTTGATTACGGTCCATTATTTCAACTTTATGGACAAGTTCTTTCATATGTCCCCAGATGTAAAATTCTATAGGCGTCAAGTCTGGGGCCTCGCAAGCCACAACATGGAACGTTTCTTCCGATCCAACGATTGGGTAATATTTCATTTAAAAAATCTCTTACGTCAAGCTGATAATGTGCTGGACATCGGTCGTTCTGGAAAATTATTCTGTCTCTTACGTTCAATGGTATTTTGTCCACGATGTTCGGCATTTCATTTCGCAAAAACTCTAATTAATTGTCTTCGTTTAAAAGTTTAGGAAGGAAATATGGTCCAATGAAAGTTCTTGCAATTACCGCTGCCTATATATTTACACTGAATTTCTGTTGGAAGAATATTTATTTTTTTCATATGCGGATTCTCATCAGCCCAATAATGCAGATTGTGGAAGTTGGTGCTTCCCTCCCGAGAAAATTTCGATTCATCGGACCATAAAATACTTTTTAAGAAAAGTTCATTTTCCATGTCAGCATTTAACAATTAACGGCAGAACAGAATTATCCGTGTCGGATCACCTTCTTCAAGGCCTGGAACTGGGGTGGAATAGAATGGATGTTTTCCTTCCCAGTACTCGTGATTGGATCTGCACCAAATGAATCCAAAATTTGTTGTTCTACTTCGACAGCATGTCTCTCAGCATGCAATCTTTCTCTGAAATGAAGACTACCGGTTTCACAAATAAGGCGATATGTGTTAATAAAAACTTGTACATTGGGAACTCTTCTTCCAGGAAATCGATCTCGGTATAGTCATTGAGCTGCAGCTGCATTGCTGCTTGCTCTACCATACATGAAAATTATATCAACGTATTCTAAATTGGAAAAAATAGCAATCGTTTTGTCAACAAGGCAATTTTAAATTTTGCAAGTGAACACTGAACTGGTACAAACTGGTAAGACGTGTGCGACCAGCATTAAAGCCGATATCATCTGTCTGGCTAACTTAAAAGAACTGGTTGTTTATCTATTGGTTTTTTTATTTTGTTTATGTTTATTTTAGAAATAAAAATTACCGGCCTGGTGAACAAAAATACAAAAATTCATCTTTTAGGCGTTCAGAACATCCAATGCAATGCATTAGATATTTTGTATTTTAATTAAATAAAGAAGTGAATAGAGAAAATTATTAATTTCCTTAATATGAATATCTTCCCTGAATTTATTGTATGTAATATAAACCACTGTAAAAGTAATTCAATAAAGTTATTTTTAAAATAAATTGAATGCATTTATTTCTCTCACTGTTAGAAAAACCTCACTCAAATTTAAGAATGAAACTTGAATTTTCGTAGATGAATAAAATTTTTGAGTGCACAGTTTTCTGTATGTTATTTTAATTTTAGTCCTCTTATTGTTATTATAGTGTATGAACCAAAGAATAAGAAAAAAAATTTCAAACCGAAAAATTATACCAGTATCATAAAAATTAAATTTTCAATCACCCATTTCCAGAAAACCGAAAAATTATAAAATGTGCTGTAACTCGACAAAGGTGCATTATTGTACTGAGGCATATATGGCATAAATTATTTAAAATGACATTCTCTATCACCTCTTCCAAACTTTCTATCGATGCACCAAATACCCTGTATATTACTGCAGCTTCAGAACATTTTATATAAAGTTTTTTTATCACAGGAATGCTCTGTAATAGCAGAACTCGATGATATGTTTCCACTTTTTGTGTATTAGTTATATGTTTCTTAATTTTAACCTCTAGTGAACGTTTGGTAAGTGTGATCAATATACATATGACCCCACTTACATAAAACGTTGTAAACAAATTCTTTCGTATCGGAGGTTTTTGGTTTTGTTTTAGTTAAATGTACTCCGTGTGCGTATTTTCCAATTTGAAAGGTTTTTTTATATATAAACTATTAGTAATTCCTCTTACTTTCTCTGAGGTTTCCTTAATATACCGAATTGTGAAGCAAGAATATATTTCTTGTTGTCCAGTGGTCTTTGTTTTAATGTTTCGGTTGTAAATCTAGTTTAATAACTGCAAATTTTTTTTCAAGTGAATCGGCATTGTTATAGATATTGCACGATTATAAAGGTTGCTTATAATTCAACTTTTGATTACAACTGTATACTAAAGTTTTAATAATTTCACTTGTACGGTTGACCATGATATCCAGAAATAAATATATATATATATATATATATATATATATATATATATATATATATATATATATATATATATATATATATATATATAATATTTTTTTTCTGAAAGTATGAAACTCCACATGAGCCAGATTTTCAATTAATTAAAAAAGCATTTTGTTTTTCTAATATAGGTGAACGGACCCATTAAAATAAAATATATTCATGGTACCGCAAGAAGCGTCGAACCAACAATTAAATATTTCCGTTCAATCTGCAGGATAACTACAAATCAAACCTTGCGGAATAGATTGTGTGCAGGAATACTATTGAGAATTAAACATATATATTTAAGATTAACTTTTTTTAGTAGGAGTACAGTTATATAAAGCTATATTTTAAAAAAATCATAAATCATTTTCCTACCAATACAGTACCATGCTTGTTTTTAATTTACCCAAGTCAAGAAAAGTTACAATAAATTACTTTTATAAAAAAAATCTAAACCGACTTAAAAAAATTGCACAACATTTAATAAATAAATTTTAAATTGTAATAAATTTAATAATTATAGATTAACTCATTTATTTGGCAATTTTTTGAAGTCAATGTCATTGTAGTTGAAGGCGCAGTTTTATGAATAATTCCATGTGAACTGATATTATCAACCTACTTCATTTCTATTTCATATCATACTGTTTACTTAGTTTTTGATTTATGTGATCGAGATGTCGCTGTTCGTGTCTTGTCTGCTGTGCTATTCTCGGTTAAAAAATAGTCAACACATGGAATGACCTGATAGGTCCTAACGAAGAAGAAACAGCGCTGTAGTCTTTTTTCCGACCTGGAGCTTCTTCATTGTCTTGGAACTCTCCGCTCTTTTTAATACGAGAGTAATGATCACCGGCAATCCGTGTCTGCACAGTCGGAAAATGTTAAATTTTTATTTTTAAAATTACAGGGAACAGACATGAAATGTAACATCTTGTCTATAAGTTCCGATATAGATTTAAGTTGAAACATAGAATGGAGTATAGGAAAGCACGAGGACGGGTGTCTGGAGAAAGCACCGACGGACCCACTGATAAATCTACTGGCGGGGTCAGGATGAAATATCCAACTTTATTGCTAAATCTTAGTTTGTAGATCATAGTCAGGGACCTACGATTACAACATGGCATCCCTGGTGGGGATGCCATGTATAAGTTTTTCCGCATTGAGTAACTTGAATAACACTGGATCCACGGAGCCACTATGGATATCTGTTCTACAATTTCTCAGGCGCTCTGCTTTCTATGAATTCAAGATTACAAGAGATAAAAATCTCGAATCAATTTAAAGCAAAGAACCTTATGGGCGGACATGTTCCACAAGGACATGAAAGATAACATCTTGCCTACCGTTATGAATTAAGCTCCGATAAGAAGGAAGTTGAATATTAGAATCAAGTATACAAAAGCACGACGACGGATGTCTAGTGCCGGCAGACCCACAGCCGAGCTTCGCTTGAATTAATCTTTATCTAAAAACTTTTAGTATAGGACGGAAATGAAAATTTTCCGGCCTCCCCTAGAGATGGCGCTCACACCTCCATTTTGACTATGCCATCTTGAAACGTCATCTTTCTTCAATTCCAATTGATGTCTGAGAGAGCTGTTTACCTCCTACAGATTTTAAAGCGGAGCTAGAAGCTACATTGCAGGAGTGGATCCAAGGGAGAACGGTGGGGACAATTACCCACTCTCACGAGCTCTGAATTCATAAAAAATATTTCGCTATCCCTATACCTATAAGATATAGATTTAAGCTTCCAAACCCATAACGAGGCCCATGTTACCAATGGTTAAAAATGGAAGCTTTTAGTAGAGAACGAAACAAAGAGTTGATATTTTAACTCTTTTTAATGAACCTCCTCTAACGAATTTACACATAATAAGTGTAAGATTTCTAATATATATATATATATATATATATATATATATATATATATATATATATATATATATTTGGCCCTGTTACATCGAGGTAGGGAAGCCCTTTTATTTGCAACTATAAAACGGAAAGTTGCAGATTTCGAACATGGTCAGACGAATGCTAAAAATGCTGAGCATTCTGACTGACCAAGATTCGTTATAACCGAAGAAATCCACAAAAAAGTGCAGAAAAGCGTTATAAATGACGGAGTAATTGAAATTGCTGTTATAGCGAAAAAGAGAGCGCGAGAAAATTTTCAGCAACTTGGGTGCCGTGTTTACTGACTTTTGACTAAAAACTGCAACACATGATCATATTGGAACAAGGTTTGACTCTTTGCGAGTCCAACTGAACAGATTTTTGCTATGATAGTAGATCCTACCTAGAGCGAACAAGGCGAGAAGCAGTCCATGTGCAGAAAAGGTAATAGCTATCGTTTTTACACACTAAAGGAATCGTAATTATAGATTATTTTTTCGATTAGTTGAAACAAAAAATTTAGGGAAAAAAGCCGGGTCTAGCAAAGAAACCAGCCTTTCTCATCAGAACAACGTTTACAGCCACAAAACTATACTGGTGATGACGAAAATTTATAAAATAAAATTTCAAATCTCTCTCATCCACCCTGTTTGCCCGACATAGACCTTTCGGAATTTAGCAAATTCCAAAAAACTTTTTACTGAAAAAAAAAATGCTTGGACTTGGACAAACGCACCTACGAGGAAGAAATTCAAGTACTGCATTATCGGTTCCGCAAGAAATGGATATTATCTAGAAATATGAAATAAATTTATGTCAAAATCTCCTTGTTGGCAAGAAACTTTTCATTTCTTCTTCATAAAACCTATTACATCTCGTCATTTTAATATTAAGAAACTTAACCTGTGCTTAAAAAAAAGAAAACTATAGTCTATTCAAGAATTATAGAGAGTAATAAATCATTTTTGACCTTTTTTTTTCTTCGCAAACTACCTGTGTATATTTTTTATAGAAATGAGTTAAAAATTTTATAATCAAAAATACCAGTCTCTAATAATGGACTATTTGGGTTAGATAACATGATATATTTGGACGTGTGAAGTGTTAAAAAGGATTTTAATCCTTGTCATAGGTATCGGAAGGAGGTTTATTTTATCCCTGAGTATTTATGGCATAGAATATTATTTCAGTTATAAGCTCAAAATAAAACTAAGTTGTTATAATAATATTTTATTTCTAATGATTTCTTAATAATTCCCATAAATTACAAAATCGAGATAATTTTGCTATATTTAACACAAATCACAATTGTATTTTTATTATTTTTAGTTTTGTGATAGAATCCGTTTTAGGCACATTTAGACTAAAACGAGACCTTATTCTCTCAAAAAAATTTAAGTTATAATTTAAAGACTTATAAAGTACTCATTATCATAATTACAAGAAGTTAAACATATATTAAAGAATAAATTCGTCCATATAATATTAAAATTTTTTGGGGGCTATTGGTCATTTTATTTTTAATTAAAAACACTTTTAGGACATTTGATGTTTCAGTTTACTTCTTAAACCATCGGCAGAATTACAATTAAACACTAAAACGGGATTCAAATGTAATTAATTTTTATATATTATAGTTAAAATTAGACATAATTATTTTTATTTCTATTGCACCGACATTTTAAATTAATTTACTTTATTATATAGAAATCCGATAGCTCAAAAAAAAATAAATAAAACAAATGTGTTAATTCTACACGCTTAAGAAAAAGACACAAATATAATAATAAAATAATAAAACAATTAAGGCTAATTGGACCTAAATATATATAAAATTAAAAAGTGAGACACACAAAATAAAAATATATAAAAAAATAAAAAATATATTAACAATAATAAACAATAAAATACGACAAGAACAAAAATTTAAATAATAAATTGTGTTTACATTCGTAAAAATTTCGTATCTAACTCGTAATCAAAATCTGTGGAGCTATCTTCGCTCAGATTAATTATAATTGGTTCCGCTATCTCACAGATCATGAGATCGAGTTTCCATATGTTGTTTTATTCTTTTAATATATCGTGTATATATTTTTTCCAATTTTCCGCAGTAACTTTAATCAAAAAAATCTTTTAAAATTTCAGTTGAATCACTAATTTTGTAACTTTTATTATTTCTAGAAACTCTACTGTTACTTTAGCCCATATCGCGAAATTGCTTAATTGTTCGGAGATATTTTCTTTTCCAACGGACAATTTCCGGACGATCTATAAGAACAGATTTTCTAGATGGTTTTTCCCAGCAAAAATTAAGTTCTCTGAGCAATTTTCAGAGCTTAGTTCTTTTAATTTCAGGTAGTTTCCGATTTTCATTGATTTTAGTTAAAATTTTGTCGGCGGTTGGGAACTGCTTCTCATAATATAATGTATGTAAAACTCTTCTTATAGCAGTTTTCATCTCTTCTTCCAACGGGGTTTTTCGTCAACCTGTGACCGAATGTAGCTTGGGAGCACTAACAATTCCAGTCGTCTTTGTCTCCTTCAGCATTCAGTAAACCATAGATTTTCCAACTGCTGACAATTTGGAACATGATGGAGATTGATGTCCTAAGGCGTCATAAGCATACATCGTAATAAGTTTTTCGTTGAGGAAAAAATGCCCCGGTTTAACGATTTTGCAATAAATATAGAGGTGGAAGCCATATCTTTTGGGATCTCATTAATCTCAAATAATATATAAAAACAAGCGCAAAAAAGATAAATCATTAAGGACACACAGTAAGGTGCACTTTGCTCACTGATCGAAATAAAACTGAACTATGAGAAATTTTATTTTTGTAGTAAATTTATAAAAGCTTATAATATTTAAATATAATTGGTGACAGTTTTATTATTCTCTCTAGTTCTTGAATATAGTATAGCAAATCTCAAAAAACTCTTAACCGAAAAAAAGTATGCAGACTTGGAAAAAAGCACTTACAAGGAAGGAATTCAAGCACTGGATTATCGGTTCCGCAAGGAATGGACATTATTTAGATATATGAAATAAATTTATGTCAAAATATTTCTATTTCGTTGTTGGCAGGAAACTTTTTATCTCATCTTCGTTAAACCTAACATGTCATAACAATTTTAGTATCAAAATAAGCAATTAAGAAACTAAACCTGTGTTTTAAAGAAAGAAAACTTGGCAAAACAAATTCATATGTGCAATTTTCTTACCAAAAACCAAATATTCACTGCTGCTTTCCAATTTTAGTAACCAGTTTTAAGTACATACTAACTTTTAGCGGTACCATCACTTCATCGACTGATGTATTTATACACGAAACTAAAAAATATGCTTTACAAGCCAAAAATCGCAACTGTTTAAGCAAAATAAGACCGATAAGCAACAAAGTTTGTTTTAGATATCGGGAATAATCATATCGCATCTTTTGGCGGCTGGTTTTGACTCAAGTTTGTTTGAACAGGACCCCTTCTTAAGAAAATGGCGCTTCAATGAGATAAAATGGAGTCTAGATCGAAAAAATTGAAATCAGAAGTCGAAATAGATGTTTGTAAATATTATATTATTTTCCTAGAATAATAGATACTGAAAAGATCCGGAAAAAATTAAATAATATTGGTCATCTTGCATCCCTTTTCTATAAATTTTTTATTAAAATCAATCCTAATGTCTCATAATTCTCGAGACAAAACAATACTTCTTCAAAATCATCAAAATAAACAAACCATTCAATTTAGCAAAAAAATTTCTCATTTGAAATCACTATTTAAACTACGAAAACAAAATATCGCGCCTAATATTGCTTTGCACCGCAACGATTTAAACCTAGATAAAGTAACTAAATCGGGTTTAAAACATAATCCACATAAAATTAAATAAATAGTAAATTTACATCCTAAAGTGTACTTAATTTAATCCATTTTATTACCAGTGCAATTTTAAAAATTTATATATTGGATTTTGAAAACGATTTAATGATTTTAAAAAATAATTAGAACCCGAGGATTAACTTCCTTATTTTGGATCTAATTACTGAGATCTTAAAATTTCCTTTTGGTAAATGTTACACGAAAAACTTTAAAATAAATTCTTTTTTTCGCATTCTTAACTTTACTCCATATATATTTTATGCTTTTAAGTGATATAACTCACATTTTGTTAAATTTATACTCTATTCAAGAACTAGAGAGATTAACCGAAACCTCCGAGTACCCGATCCAGTGCCGCAGGTAACTGAAGACTGCCATAAATATAATTAAATATTACAAACTTTTATAAATTTACTGCAACAATAAAATTTCTCATGTTTAGTTTAATTTCTGTCAGAGAGCAAAGTACTCCTTACAGTGTGTCCTTAGTGATTTATCTTGTTTGCGCTTGTTTTAATATATTATTTCATATTAGTGAGATACCTGAAAGATATAGCTTCCATCTCTATATTTATTCCACAATCGTTAAACAATTTTTCCTCAATGAAAAACTTATTACGATGAATGTGACGACGTCTTAAAAAATCAATATCGAGATAATAGTGTTAAAACCTCTATTAGGATGTGTTCCAAAATGACAGGAGTTGGAAAATCTACTGTTTACCGAATGCTGAAGGAGAAAAATACGACTGGAAATGTTAGTGCTCTCAAGCCACCTTCGGTCACAGGAAAACGAAAAATCCCTTTGGAAGAAGAGATGAAAACCGCAATAAGAAGAGTGATACATATATTTTATTATGAGAAGCAGATCCCAATCGTCGACAAAATTGTAACTAAAATCAATGAAGATCGAGATTTACCTGTAATTAAAAGAACTGAGCTCTGGAAATTGCTCAGAGAACTTAATTTCTGCTAGGAAAAACCAGATAGGAAATCTGTTCTTATAGATCATCCGGAAAATGTCAGTTGGAGAAGAAAATATCTCGGAATAATTAAACAACATCGCGATGTGTGCTCAAGTAAATGATAGAGTTGCTACAAATAACATAAGTTACAAAATTAGTGATTTAACTGAATTTTTGAAAGATTTTTTTGAATAAAGTTACTGCGGAAAATTGGAAAAAATGTGTGAACCATATGAAAAGAGAATAAAACAAAATGTGGAAACTGGATCACATGATCGGTGAGATAGCGGAACCAATTATAATTAAATTGAGTGAAAATAGCTCCACTGACTTTGATTACAAATTAGATACGTAATGTTTAGCAGTGTAAACGTAATTTATTATTTAAATTTTTGTTATTGTTGTATGTTATTGTTATTGTTGTTTAATGTTTTTTATTTATTTTTATTTTATTGTATCCCACTCTTTTATATATATTTAAGTCCAATTAGCTGTAATTTTTTTATTATTTTATTATTGTATTTGTGTCTTTTTCTTAAACGTGTACTATTAACATATTTGTTTTCTTTTTTTGGGGTTCCATTTCCATATAATACAGTAAATTAAATTAAGATGTCAGTGCAATAGAAATAAAAATAAGTAACTCTAATTTTAACTATAAATTAATTACATTTGAATCCATTTTTAGTGTTTAATTGTAATTTTGCAAATGGTTTAAGAAATGAAAAAACTTAAACGTCAAATGTCCTAAAAGTGTTATTAATTAATAATAAAATGACCGATAGCTCCAAAAAATTTTAATATAATGTGCACGAATATATTTTTTTATATATGTTTAACTTCTTGTATTTATAATAGTGCGTAATATAAGTATTTAAATTATAACTTAAAATTTTTTGAGACAATAAGTCTACGTTTTAGTAATGATTTGTCTTAAATAAGACAAAATTATTTCTATTTTGTAGTGTATGAGAATTATTAAGAAAACATAAGAAATAAAATAATATTATTATAACAACTTAGTTCCATTTTGACCTTATGAAATAATATTCTATGTCATAATAACGATAAAATAAACCTCCTTTCCAGGCCTATGACAATAATTTAACTCCCTTTTAACACTTCACGCTTCCAAATATCTATTGTTATGCAACCCAAATAGTACATTATTATAGACCTGTATTTTTGACTATAAAATTTCTAACCCACTTTTATAAAAAATATATCTGTTTAAAAATTTTGCCAAAAACACCTGAGTAAAGAACGCAGGTAATTTGCGAAGAAAAAAAAGGGTCAAAAATGATTTATTACTCTCTCTAGTTCTTGAATAGATTATAGTAATGAAAAAGCTAAAATGAACCAGAATGTGCCAATCAAAATTAATTTTAAAAACTAAATATTTCCATATTTTTCATTCAAAAACTGAAATAAGACAAGGCGATAAATAAGCGATATCTTTACATATAACGTTTTTAAGAAGGCGACATTGAAATTTTTACAGGAAACAGACATACACATAATATTTTTGCAGAAACATAGTCAGAATTAACAAAAGTGTCAATCAATTTGTGTCCAACTCATCCAATCAACTGTCGGCTACAAAGTTCAAAGCTTTTCGTCTCAAATAAATTGATTTGTATTAAAAAACATCTGTGCAGGCGCCTTTAATCATTGTAAAATCTCTAAATATATTTAGTAGTTGTATAAAAACTTATTAATATGGAGTAGAACAAATAGTTCTTCGTTATTCTAAAATACGCATACATTTTAATATTAAATGGTGCCAAGGGATAATCTACTACCACAGTAGAATTAAAATGGTCAGTAGTTTCACTCAGCTGTGATGAGCAAAAAATTTCAGTGACCTCTAAAAAGTTAGCCCTAATTCTATACCGAAAACAGTTCAGTCTTGTAGTGGAAGCAGCGGCAATAATTTCGAGCTTTGCGTTTCATATTAAGAAAGAAGAACCAGCTTCACAAGTTAGGTTATCAGTGTCTTATTTGACAATTTCTCTTTTTTACATTATATGTATCTAGTGTGTCGCTGAAATCACAAAAATCTCCCTCTTTTCCCTTTAAAAGCTTTCAACATTTGAATAAACAATGTTAATTTAAAGTCTAAGAAATACATTTGAGATGTTAAACCAACTGTTCCTGCATAAAACTTTGTTTTTTTATTGACATAACTGTTTTAGCTTCTTTTATTTAAATTTGATTTCAATCTCCATTCTTATTAGTGAAGATTAGAAACAATTGTTTTCAAATTTGAATAAAACCTCACTAACAACTGTTCTGCTAGCAAGCAAAAGAACATACGTAACATCTTGAATATCTTATTTTAGTTTGTAAAAATAATCCTTGCATTAATATCAAAGCAATTTCAATGTTTCTAACGTGAGTCAAAAGATAATTTTTTGATTTTGGTTAAAAAACGAATGCATAAAAATAACAGTAAAAAAGAGAACATAGCAAATAAAGTATTAAAAATCTAAGCACATTTAAAAAGCAATGTCACAAAAACTGAACATTTCTAAGCATTACAAACCTAACCTTTAAGTAAATACATTTTAAGAATCATATTTCCAGCTGAGTTTTCATTTTCGAGATCACGGTTTTGGAAAATGAGGGCGAACTGAGTTATTTCTAAAAAATTTGAGTTTACCATTGCACAATAATAAAAAAGGCAATTCCGAAGATCAATTAATGAAAGAACTATTGGGATTTAAAACCAGTTTTCTTCATTATCGCCCTTTAACCACATCTGATACTAATTTTTATAAAAATCCTCAACTCAATCTCTAACTTTCATCCAGAAAACTTCGATCTTATAACGACTTTTTAATTTATTTGGCCTCACCATCGATATAACAGTTTTATTTTCATTACAGCTAACAACAATTTAATTAAAATTTTTTAATATATGTTCTCAAACATTCTCGTTAACTAACTTTTAAAAAATGGTTCCTCACTGCTGGGTACCTTATCTGAGAACCAGTTAAACATAATTATTAACATGTTTAGTACAGAACAGTACAACTAATTAGCAACCGTTTAAAACAAGCGACCGGGAACTTTTTTTGGGTAAGTAAGTAATTAAGTGTCGAAGAGAGAGCTTGAAATTATGCAAAAAAGACAGATTTCTTTTGAAAATCTATAAAATACGAATAAAATTCATTTTAAATCTGACCACAATAATAAACGTAAAGGAAACAATGTTGTACAGAAATTTTCCTTCAAAATTTTGATTGATTATCTTTTTACCGATGACACCTGAACACCACATGTTCTAGCTAATGATGTGAGCTTGAAAACTCGATGATTATTTTCGGAGAATATTTTTTTTAGACCAGGCAAAACCAGTATACCGTTGGAATAATTACACTGCTTGTTGTAAATTTTGCAGGCAATTTTTTTTTCAAGTTCTCACGGTGCGTTATGTTGCAAGTACAATTTAAATTGTAAAAACATTTTTACAACTTTTTTGATTTATCCTTTATTTTTTATTTTTAAAAAAAATTTTTTGTAGTCTTTTTTTATTACTCTTTTTTCAATGTCTTTTCCGCTGGTTTCTTTTTCGAAGAATTTTTAGATTTTTTATGAAGTCTTTATTTCAGCACGTCAGAAAAAACTAGGAAAGCTGTCTTAATAATTAAAAAGAATTAATAAATAAAAAGAAGCTCGAAACTAACTTACTGTCAAGGTTTAGAGAAAAATACGGTTTAAAAATGTTTTAAGTTTATATTATATTTTTCGATTTTTCGTACTAGCTTTCGTTAATTTAATTATTTATTAATTTTACCAAATAATCTATTTTTCGTTGCGCTTTTAGCTGGTTGTTTTTTTTTCGAAGCTTTTTTCAAATTTTCTCTGAAGCCACCATTTTTTGCTTATCTCTGATTTAATTAATATAAATCAAAACAAGCCAGCATCTAATTTATTGTCAAGGTTTTGAGAACAACACGGTTTTATCAAGTTTACATTATATTTTTTGATTACGAGCATTGTGAAAGAAAGTATATTTTTTCATTTGATTTTTTCCCTCAATAACTTCTTTTTAATCAGCCCAAATATAAAATATAAATTGTATATAACGTTTTATTTTTTATAAAAGCAAGATGGGAAAACAAGAATCTTTTTAGATTTAAAACAGAATGAGTCATTTTTTGAGGTGATATATAATTTAAAAACACTTAAAAGAAAAATTCGTGTAGGCGAATTTTAACGAGGTAATTTTAATTAGTTTAAAATTTATTATTAATTAGGAATACCATTTCTATTTATATGTCTATAATTTTGCGGAAATTGGAACATCTTTACGGCCAATTTATACAATTAGAATTAAGCTTTTTTTGATGCGGTATGAGGAGAAAATTAGATTTTAATTTTATTGCCGAGTAAAGACTTCATTGCAGTGTTTTATATCATCATGAACTAAATTTGGTTAAATTATTACACACTTGTTGCATTCGCTTGTTTGAAAGTTACCAAGCAAAACTTAGTTCGAATTTTGGTAAATATTAAAGTAAATAAAATCGAGATTAGTGTTCTAAATATAAAAATAAACTTAAGCATTTCATTTTTTAAATAAAAAACTCTTTTCTTAAAAACTACCCTATTTTTTACAGTTTGGAGATCATATAAGAAAGTTACGTTACTCACCAAAAAAGTTATTGAAAAGAGACACAAAAAAGTTGCGTTTTCAAACAACTTAAAAATAATCAAAGTAAAATCGTCAGTGAACAACAAAAAACTTCAACACATAAGCAGCGTAAAAATATAGCTTCACAATAACGACGTAACGTCAAAAACCAACAATCCAACGAAAACAAACATCACTGAAAATCCTCAATAAGTCACATTTATTTCGTGCGATGTTCGAAAAAATTTCGAATATCAGAAACTTCACGATTTCCGCGTGTTTATCGGTCCTAACTCTATACGGATCACTCTATCCGTGTACCGCTTCAGTCGTTCGCCGACTAAACTTGGAAAGTTCGCGTAGCTGTCACCCACAGCCTACTTTGACGGCGGCGGTGGCGATCGGGCCCCTGATTCGTTGGTTTTTGCCTCCCACCTCCCCTCCACCCTCTTTTTGCCGCTGTTTTTGCGTAGTGGGTTCGGTAACACTACTACAAGCTGATCGTGAGCCAAAACAATATCATCTACTAGAGATTTATCTTAATTTCGATGACGCATTTAGGTGGTTTTTGAGAACATATCCATTTTATTCGATTTAGTTTGTTGTATTTTTCAAATTTTGAAAAATTACGTAATGAAAGATTTTTAAAATTAATTTTTTTAGCTGTGATACAAATAAATTATTAAATCCAGATCATCTATTTTACGTTTTCTCGTAAGTAAATTCAGAAGTTCACTACGAAGTGCCACCCAAAATGAGCCTAAATTGTTTGTTTAAAACTTTTTCATTTGATAGTAGAGGTTGTGCACTTAAAATGTGAAATAAAACACTCATAATATGAATTATTAACAAATATATAATTTTTCCGCTTTTTTCATAATTATATTCAGTAATCAATGGCGCCCAGCCTAGGGTTACCTATGTTTGTTTAGCACTTTTGGTAAACATATATTTTATATAAATTTTACAAAATAAGTAAACTTAAGGTACAAAATGATGTATTAAAATTTATCTATCACGGCCGTAATGAAAATAATGCTAAATAAATCATTATTAAATTCAAATCAGCTGTTTTCATTTTTCTAGTCTCGCCCTAAGTAAAATTTACTAATTTTTAATTACTTAGCAGAAGTTCACTATGAAATGGAGCTCAACATGAGCTTGTATTTTTTGTTTAAAACTTTTTGCAGGTGTCTCATTTTACAATCCTAGTTGTGCACTTAAAATAGAAAATATAACACTCATAATTTACTATTAACAAGTATGAGTAATTCTTACTAATTTTTTTTGTATTATATGGGTTCGCAAAAAGAAAGTAGTTTACTCCAACGAAAGAAACTTATGTAATTCCAAGTATTTTGTCAAACTGAAATCAAATCTGAGATGGTACATTCAAGTACATCCCCAAAATAATCCTCTACAGTTGAAATAACTTAATAAATCTGAAAATAAGACAAAGCATTTGAGATTGTTGTTCCATCTCAGAGTCGAATTGATTGTAAATTTGAAAGTATGTATGAAATAATTAAGTGCAAAAGGACATATAATGAGATTTATAACAAACCCTCAAAATGTTTGTTTAAAGGTCATAGACAACGATGTTTCTTGCGAAGTAATAGATATCTGTTGGACTTCCATTGTCTTTATTTTTGTTGAATATCACGACGTTTCGGCTAGTAGTTCTAGCCGTTTTCAAGTGAAACTAAATAAATCCCTTAGCTACATGACTATTTATACTAAAATTAAATGCAGTGGACTGTGACTGAGATGGGTGCAGTCATTCCTTGCTATGGCAAAATCCGATTTTTTTTATGCTACATTTAGTTTTAGTTTTGCAATTATTAAGAAGTGGTTTCCACACTTCTCTTATATCTAAAGATGGTTTACTAAAACAACTCGGGTTCTGATGTATAACCGCGGCTTCTTTGAATTTCCGTTTTCTCCAATGTTGTTCTCGGTGTAGTATTTCAGCTTCAGACCATTTTATGTGGTGTCCATGAGTCCAGGCATGGTTGGCGACATCAGATTTTTCTGTTTCTCCTCGTGATGTGCATTTTTGGTGTTCTTTGATCCTTACGTCAAGAGGTCTCTCTGTTTCGCCAACGTAGGAATTGCCACATTCACATGGTATCTGATATACACAGTTCTTCATACACCGTTGAATTGTTGGTTTGACCCTAGTGAGCCGACTTCTCAGAGAGTTATTTGAATTGAAAACAACGTTGATTTTATATCGTTTTCCTATCCGTCTAACTTTTTTTGAAATGCCTTTAACACAGGAGATGTGCAATACTGCTTTTCGTTCTTCATTCGTTGTTGATATTGTCCTATTTCTGCGTTGTTCTAGAAATTTATCCACTAGATATACTGGGTATCCGTTGTCTGTCAGATCATTTTTAATGTAATCTGTCTCTTTCATCAAGTTCTCGTTGAAGTTGCAGAGATTTAAGGCCCTATCTACGAGATTTCTTATAATTCCTTGTTTGGTGTTGTTGGAGTGATTAGATGAATAATTAAGGTATTGGCCTGTGTGCGTGGCTTTTCTGTAAACCGAAGTTCGAATTTGTCTGCCATTCTTGCACCCAAGATATCTAAGAATTGTAATTTATTTTCTATTTCTTTCTCAATGGTGAGTTTAATAGTTGGGCTGATATTGTTGTTGATCAAAATGGGGTGAAAATTAGCCTGAATCACCAGAAAGCTTTCGTAACTAGTGAAGAAGCTCGGAGAACAATTAATTTTTTTTAAGCTACAAGAAATTATATTTCGGATGAATAAGTAGTAAAAAACGGTTTCAAAAAACTAAGAAACAGAACAAAAAAAAATTACAGTATCTAATTTATAACGGTGGTTTTCAATTCCAAACTACATTTTGGCAGCATAAGATCTATTAGCATCTAGGAATTTTCGTTGTTGTTGAATGTTATTCAATAGGTCTTTTAAACAGGTGAAAATGACCTTGATAAACAAGAAACCATCCCTTCGGTAAATACATTACAATGTTTGAAAAAAAAACGCCATTAATACTTGCTATTTTATTCAGTTTTTTTCTTACAAGAGATTTTTCTTTTTTTTAACAGGACGATCATAATTAAAGAGAAAGCGTTTAAACCATATTAAATATTGTCCACTTTTTCGAATTAAAGATTGATGACAAAAATAAAGTTACATGAATTAATATAAAACTTGTTTGAACAAATTATTTAATAAAAAAATAAGAAGATAATGTAGTATTAAGTAATTCAGCATGAATCTAGTAGGGATTTCCACATGATTATTTGTAAAACAATGAAATAAACAGTTTACAGTTTTGTACATTAGATAAAAATAATTTTTTTTTATAATTTCTGTCCCAAAAAATGTAATTCAGAAAATGGGTTACATTCAGGCGCGGATCCAAGGGCGGGGTGACATATTTAACACAAATCACAACTATATTTTATTTTTATTATTTTTAATTTTGTCATAGAAACCGTTTTAGGCACATTCAGACTAAAACGTAGCTTTACTCTCTTAAAAAATTCTAAGTTAAAATGTAAATACTTACAAAATATCCCTTGTTAAAAATACAAAAAGTTAAACATATATAAAAAAATAAATTCGTTCTTATAATATTAAAATCTTTTTGGGGCTATCGGTCATTTTATTATTAATTGAAAACATTTTTAGGACATTTGACGTTTCAGTTTATTTATTTCTTAAACCATCTGCAGAATTACAATTAAACATTAAAAAGGGATTCAAATGTAATTAGTTTGTATATGTTATAGTTAAAATTGGACCTACTTATTTTTATTTCTATTGTACTGATATCTTAATTTAATTTACTTTATTACATGGAAATCCGGCAGCCCCAAAAAAATAAAATAAACATGTTAATTCTACACGCTTAAGAAAATGACACCAATACAATAATAAAACAATAAACAACTTACGACTAATTGGAATTAAATACATATAAAATTAAAGAGTGAGACACACTAAAATAAAAATATATAAAAAAAAATACAAAAATATATTAACAACATAAACAATAAAATACAACAAAAACAAAAATTTATATAATAAATTGTGTTTATGCTGGTAAATATTACGTATCTAATTCCTAATCAAAGTCAGTAAAGCTATATTCGCTCAAATTAATTATAATTGGTTACTCTATCTCATTGATCATGAGATCGAGTTTCCACATTTTGTTTTATTCTTTTATTATATGGATTTTTACCAATTTTAATCAAAAAATCTTTTAAAAGTTCAGTTAAATTACTAATTTTATAAGTTGTGTTATTTCTAGCAACTCTACCTTTTACTTGAGAGAAATATTTCCTTCTCCAATAGACAGTTTCCGGACGATCTATAAGAACCGATTTTCTATCAGGTTTTTCCCAGCAAAAATTAGGTTATCTGAACAATTTCCAGAGTTCAATTCTTGTAATTTCAGGTAAATCACGATCTTCATTGATTTTAGTTAGAACTTTGTCGACGGTTTTGATCTGCTTCTCATAATAAAATGTATGTACAAATTCTTTTATTGCAGTTTTCATCTCACCTTCCAACTAGGTTTTTCGTCTGCCTGTGATCGATTGTGGCTTGGAGTACTAACAATTTCTCCTTCAGTATTCGGTACATAGTAGATTTTCCAACTCCTGTAATGTGAGAATACATCTCAACAGAGCTTTTAACATTATTATCTAGATATTGATATCTTAAGGCATCATAAACATTCATCGTAATAAGTTTTCCGTTGAGGAAAAAATGTCCTGGTTTAACGATTTTGGAATAAATAGAGAGGTGGAAGCCATATCTTTTGGGTATCTCAAATAATATATAAAAACAAGCGCAAACAAGATAAATCACTAAGGACACACTGTAAGGTTTACTTTGCTCACTGAAATTAAATTGAATTATCAGAAATTTTATTGTTGCAATAATATTTAAATATAATCAAATATAATTAGTTTTAAGGCAGTTTTCAGTTACCTGCGGCACTGGAACAGATACGTTGAAGGTTTCAGTTCAGGAACATAGAACCGATTCTGCCTTTTATATTAGGAATGTGTATGCTGCTGGCACTCCCCCACCCCCGTTGACAGCTTGTCTTTCTTGTGATAGCCCTTCCTCCAAGAGCTTTGAGTTCGTGAATATAAACCCGATTCTGCTTCTTATACTAGGAATGAGTATGTTGCTGGCACCCCCCCTATCGGCAACTTGTTTTTCCTTTCGATCGCCCCCCCCCCCTCCCCAAGAGGTTCACATCCAGAAAAATAGACCCGACTTTTCCTCTTACATCCCCCCCCCCATCGACAACTTATTTTCGCTTGCCATACTGTACTTTTGTGATATCACCCCCCCCCCAAAGAGAGAGGCTGGATTCGCCCCTGGTTACGTTATTTATTGCCCTTTTGAATCAAGCACAGGATTTTTCAATAATTAGGCACACTGTCTTAATTTAGCTAGATCTATTTGCGATTTCAAGGATTTCACATTGTAAAATGAATTCACAATAGCAAATTAGTCGTTTACACGAGCTATATAAGTTATATCAAAAAATTAATTCTCGGAAATCGAGTACTCATCGAATATCGTCATAAAATGTGCTAAAAACTAAAGGCACACGTCTATAAAAAAATTTTTCAAAAATACAGAGCTAAATAAAGGTATCGTATGAGTTTCCAATTCTTAGAATCACAGTCTTTCAATTTATGAGGCAAAATAATTATTTTTTGTATGCAGTACCCATTTACTGTCCTCGATTCAAGAGCTTTAAGCTCAGATGCATCAAACCCTAAGTAGCTCCGAGCAACACTGAAAAAGCTGTTAAAGTGTTAATTTGAACAGTAAATAACCTACAAATTATTTTTTTCGGAATTGTTGTTTTTAATATGCATAGCAAAATATATTGAGGACAAAAAGGTAAAAATATCATATTATTACTTATTAGTTTTGAATTTTGTCTGGTGTCATGGCATTTTCGGCCATAAATATTTCGCAATTCGTTAAAAAAAACTATGAACGTAAGTACGATATCTTGTGAAATAATCTTATTTTTGTCTCCATTTCATGTATAAAATGTTTTTTACCCAAAAATAGCATCTAAAAATGATAACTGATAGCTGCAAGGGCTTTATACACCAAATATTTTTATTGGTGCTTGAGGGGCAAGGGGAAAGCAGATCTGACAAGCGTCGAGGCATAATGCATTACTTGAATAAAGCAAGGGCTTCTTGCACCTGAGCAGCTCTGAGCTGCTCCGGCCCATGAATCGAGGGCAGTAATTGCGGTAATGTGTAAAATCGGCATTTAACGTCACAGTACTCGTATTCAAAAGACTCATCTTAAAATCGATTCATAAAAAAATTATGAATCTTTTGAATCGTAACAAAGATTCTGGTATTTTCTCAAAAGTGTATTGTTTAAATTAGCTGAGCACTGCATCAGCATTTTGAGTTTTAAAAATCAGAGGGAATTGCTCATATATATTTTCTTTTTTCATAATTATATTCAACAAGCTATAGCGCCCTAAGGGTAGACAAAAAAAACGAGCCCATTTCACTTTAGGGACAGCTGAATATATATATATATATATATATATATATATATATATATATATATATTGGTTTTATTTATATATTTATATATATATATATATATATATATATATATATATATATATATATATATATATATATATATATATATATATATATATGTGTGTATAAGGCTTCCTATGTTTGTTTAGCACCTTTTGGTAAATACATATGTTGTACAAATTTTACTAAATAAGAAAACAAGGTGGTAAATTAAATATTAAAATTTATAGTTCACAAACGATTTTTAAAAATTAAGTTGTTTATCTGAAAAGAAGTAGGTTCCTGATGAAAACAACAAACCATTATTAAATTCAGATGACCTGTTTAGCATTTTTCCGTCTCGTTCTAAGTGAAATTTACTAATTTTTAATTATTATTATACGGATGGAAGACATACCAGGGGTTTACTACGATGTGGTACCCATTCGGCCATTATTACTGACTTCATTAGAATGCCGTGTTATTCTCGCTAGTAGTTGTTCTCTGGTGTTGAATAAACTAGTTCTTTTAGATGTCCCCACGAGTAAAAGTATAAGGGATTTAGGTCTGGAGACCTTGGTGGCCATAAATCAGGCCCACCTCTACCTATCTATCGAGGGCCAAAAATGTTTGTTAAGTGTTGACGTACTATATGGATAAAATGAGGTGAAGCACCATCAAGCATGTATCACATTTGCAATTCTTCTATCAAGAGGTACATTTTTCAAAAAATTAATTAAATTTTGCTGCAAAAATTGTAAAAAAATCTCATCACTCAGTCTTCCTTCTAAAACAAATGGTCCTATAAGGTTATTTCAAATGGTGCCAGCTCACATATTTACAATAAACCTTTGTTGGTGTTTATTTTGAATTATAGCATGCCGATTTTCATCAGCCTAAAAATGTAAATTGTGTGAGTTTAATAAGCTATCTTTTGTAAAATCGGCCTCATTCCAAAACAAAATAAGTTTAGAAAAATTTAGATTTAGGTTATATTACTGTATAAACCAGTAGAAGTATTGAAATCTTGCGGGATAATCATCCGGAGACATAGCGTGTACTTTTTCAACGTGTACGGGTGAAGTAACTGTTCTGTTAGGGTTTCAAATATAATCCATTTTGTAACATTGTTTTGTATTGCGAGCTTTCTTATGCCGTTTGAAGGATTCTCAGCAATATCTTACAAAGTTTGTTCCTCTATCTGATGCTCGCGAGCTCTCCTGGAAGGACCGTCACCGTCACGTCGTGGCAAAAATGATCCTGAATAAAACATGTAAAAAATTAATTCATTAACACTGATAATTATTTTCAATTCATTTTTACCTGTTTCCCTCAGGCTTCGATAAACCTTTTAAAAGATTTTTGAACTTGGCAATATTCGACCTGGAAATCTTCCAGCATATGATTTTCTTGCCTTGAAAGAATTTGACAGCGCTTCACCATAAATTAAATGCATATCAGCATACTCTACGTAAGAATATTCTTCCATTTTTTAAAATTATTTTTACTTGAAAACTGTTTTGACAAGATCCGTCAATAGTAATTCATTACGTAGGAATTAACAGTAAGAACCTGTTTTTGTTTAGCATTAGTGATTTTTAAGTATTTTGCATACAATCTGATTTATCTCGAAAACCGCCAGTTTTATAGAAATAAATTAAGAGTACATTTTTTGAAGAGGATTGACCAAAGTATTTAAAAAATCACTTTTCAACATTGTAAAATGACACGTGTCAAAAATTAGGCCTAATGAGCTTGGCTGCATGTCTGTCCCTGACTTCTCTCATAGAATTGGTTGGATTTCATATGTTCTATCGCAGACGCCTTCTTTTTCAAATGATCCGTTCTCTCATTTCCGTGTATACCCGAGTGACCCCGGAAGTATACAAGTCTAATTGTTAGCCGTTCCTTTTCAGACTAACATCCCTGCACTCAGACACCAGTTGCGAAGTTGCAACACTAAACTTCAGTGCCAATATCGCAGCCTTACTTTGAGCATATATTTATTAAATTATTCCTATTTATGTCCCTTTCACAGAGATGATCACAATGCCGGAAAGCATAAATTAACGCTGCAAAAATTGCCTCACATTGTAATATAAAAAATTAAAATACAGTATTCTTATTGTAACTTTGAATGATATTACTAAAAGTGAAATTATCGTCATCGTCCTCACTTCATTATTTCAAACAATTTCATTCATTAGCGGATCATAAAAGTCCACTGAAATTTGAATCTAACTCTAATAACTTCTGTAATAAAGGGATATTATTTCTTTACTTAACAATTCTTTTAGATATAAGCGGTTAATTTTATTATTTTTCGAGAAATCTGGTAAAATATGCATTTAGAAGAGCAAGAACACGAAAAATTATAAATATAGTATGTCTCTTTATTTATCCTAGTTATTTTCCTCGGAGATCACTTTATATACAAAGTTGAAAATTGACATAGTAATAATACGTACTAAGCTGCATATCTATATTCCAATAGTTAGCCCTTATTTTTTCATGAATTTCCGTAATGCCAAGTTTGGTACTCTCTATTTTTTTTTTTGTAGTCGGTTATATGAGGTTTCGATTATAAGTATTTCAAAAGAAATATTTTCACATTTTTACGTCAGATGGTCGATTCATACCAACCTTAACCATTTATAACTCTTCCAATTACTCTTCGTAAGGACGCAGTAAAAGTCTTGGTGGGAAGCAAATGTAGTGCATGCTGGAGGGAAGCCGCCGGAACAAAATGTGCCAAATAACTTATAATTGAACTTAATATGAGAACCACTAGTGAGCTTTAGTGTGTGGGATTACTGAGAGGACACTGTCACCTGCGAGACCATCTTCATAAGAGTGGCATCATGTACAACTGGGTATGTAGATGGTATCTAGAGAGAAGATAAAACCGTTGACTAGGTTCTCAGACAGTGTCTAGCACTAAACGGACTCAAATAGTTTGGAGATACAATAATCTTACCCGAAGGAGTCAGAAAAATTCAGATAACGAAACTACTCAAATTCGCTTCGAAAATCTTGCAGATCAAGTATCACCACTCTTATCCATGCATCAATTTATATATATATATATATATATATATATATATATATATATATATATATATATATATATATATATGTTATATCGTAGGTTTTCACGGATGGTAGAATGAATAGTTTGGTTATTTCGGGTTTCAATCCGTTCGTTCAAAAAATCGTTTTCACGACATTTCACCAAAATCTCATTTGGCATTTTCAAGTGCGGTTCGTCTCGTTACTCGCTGAGAACTGATGGTGGCCTCTGAAGAATTTCGAGTTTTGTTTAGCTGGCTCGCTGCCTGATTGGATGGGCGGCTTCGCAGGCTCCTCCCCTCTCCCGAGTGCGATATATTTTGTTCTTGTATCTCTCGTGTACTAGTTGATTTTTGTTGTTTTCTTTCTTGATTTTTTATTAATATTTTCCATGTAGATGAAAAATTTATAGCATCGTCTCGTTTATTTAGCTGTCCCGCTTTTTCGATTTCTAGGGCCTCTCTTATGACGCGTACCTTGTAGTTCTGTACTGGTGCTATTTCTTTTGTTTTTTCGAAGTCGATGGTATGTCCGGTTGTTTGGTGATGTTGAAATAAGGCTGAGGTTGTCTGTCTCAGCCTCAAAGACAAACAGATCGGGAGAGGGGAGGAGCCTGCGAAGCCGCCCATCCAATCAGGCAGCGAGCCAGCTAAACAAAACTCGAAATTCTTCAGAGGCCACCGTCAGTTCTCAGCGAGTAACGAGACGAACCGCACTTGAAAATGCCAAATGAGATTTTGGCGAAACGTCGTGAAAACGATTTTTTGAACGAACGGATTGAAACCCGGAATTACCAAACTATTCATATATATATATATATATATATATATATATATATATATATATATATATATATATATATATATATATATAGACATTGCATACCAATTTCTTGATCTATTTTCGAAACTAGTAAAATTGAACTTTAAGAATAAAATAGAGGTAATAATAGTGTATGGGTATGGCTTGTTTTTGCAAATTAATGTCACTTGTCGCATCCCAGGCGCCATCATTTCCTGCCATTCCATTCTCCTTCGTGGAGTTCTCTACTTTCCGTTTCGGTGCAGATGTTTAAGGTCCATTTTTTCCGCAGCCTTCCTCGTTTATTTTTTTGTCTTGGTGTCCAGTTCTAAACCTTAAATAGAATCCTCTCTTCGCTCATTCGTAACAGGTGTCAATACCATTTTAACTGCTTTTCAGTTATATCGTCCATTGTCGTACATTTTACATCCATTCTTTCTCTGATCGTCTCATTTCTTAGATAATCAAGTGAAGTTAAACCGGAACATTTTCTCCAGTACATCATATCAGTTGAAAAAAGCTTTTGTCACATATTTTTATCTGGGGTCCACATTTTTGACCCATACGTCAGTGCTGGCTGAATCAGAACCTGATATATTCCTATATTTGTTTTCTTTGTTAGGTTCTTACTCCACAAGGTTGAATATAGTGCTTTAATCATATTTTTTTCTTTTCCTATTTTCTTTAGTATATCTTTATTATCTCTTCCGTCTTCATTTATTATAACTCCGAGGTATTCGTATTGTCTGACTTTTTTTATTATTCCGCTTTCTGTTTCGATGTCTTCTCCTGTGCCCCCTATAGCCATGTATTGGGTCTTTTTGTATGTTTATCTCTAAACCCCATTAAGTGAATTTTTCTGTGAGTTATTTATCATGCAAGTCATGTCTTGCTGGTCTTCCGCAAGAACTACCTGATCATTTACAAAGAGGATTGAATACAAGTGAGTGTTCTCCACCCATATTCCCATTGGGCTACATTTTCTTATCCATTCTTTCAAGTGGACGTTTCCAACCTTAACAACAGCTTGGTGTTCTTTATAGAGTGTTTTTGCGGCGTTTATATATTCATTATTTACTTTTAAAGGAAAACTCTAGTAATCGTTAATAAATTTTAATTTTTAGAAATATTTGCCCTATTCTGTAGTACCAACAAATTTAATTTTACTATTTGCAAAAATGCCTCTATGGACTCATGAAAATATCTTATTTTAAATAAAACTAAAGTGGTTGCAATCAAATCTATTCTTTGTGTGTCACCTAAAATATTAGATGTTACGTAACCATCGGCACGTGAAGCATAATTTCGCACATTTCTGTAGAAAATATTTAAAAAGGGAGTTAAACATTATTTTAGTACGGGAAAATAATTTGATTTTTGATAAAAAGTTGGTGAGACAATAAACTTTGACTACTAGACCAGCGGAATTAGCATTTGGAAAAAAATTATTGTTAGTAGTAATTATATAGTATCTTATGTCTCATTTTCTTGTTTGGGGAAAATTTATTATTTTACAATTAAGATATAAAAAAAATATTTTTTTCAAGTTCTAGGAAAAGCTATTATTTTTCAGTAAAAAAGTTTCAAACAAAAGTTGTTCGCATTGAAAATACTTACAAAATGAGCTAAAGTTCATCCCAATCGAATAATTTGTTTGTTAATTATTGCAAAAAAAACTTGCTATAATAGCTTTTTTTTTTAATTGTTAATAAACAATAGAAAAATATATTAAATAAACTTTATACTACGCCAAAAGTAGATTCTTGTTTCATACAACAAGTATGCAAAATTTCAAGTAAAAAGATTCAATAGTTTTTTGCACAATAAATTTTATGTTTTTTTTTTATTGTTTATTCTCAGCGATCTAGAGATCGCATAGTGATCCGCGGGTACGCAAATGAAAGCTCGAGACTTATACTAAGAATAACAAAAAAGAGCTAAATTAATTGCTGATTTTAAATTGTTGAAACAGATAAACAAAATTGTGGTTGGTTTTTTCCTTATAAACAAATAGAATAGCTATTCGATAATTGTTGATATCAAAATGCCGATAAGTGGACGTGATATTTTGGAAAAAAAAACGAATTCTGTACGATCGCTAGAAGCTGAGATATCATATTTTTTTTTCAAAAAATCGGTGCTGCGTTTTTTATTATTAAGGGATTATTTATGAGGATATTCATAGGGAGATGATTAAACTATTTTATGCAGCATTTTTCAACTCAATTATTGTTGTTATTGCAATAATTTAAAGTTGTATCTACTCCAAGAGTCAGAAAGTGAGCAGTGGATGGGAGCATTCTTTCAGCCTGCGGCGCTCGGGAAAAAATGTGACTCGGACGCTTCATATTCGTTACGCCGGAAAAATTTAGATTATCCCGGCGAATATTGGTCTTAGAATCTTTATTTTTTTTTAATTTGTGTTTTCTCGACAAGATATGAATACGTTTTTGTAATCAAATTATTGTTAAACATAACAAGAAACAAATTGTTGCACCTGCTTTTCAAATCGGGAAAAAAATGTTACAGTGGTCAATAGTATACGACTAATTAGGAATATTAAAAATCGGATTGATTTTTAATGTACCAATAATATTTATGGAGTTATAGCATAAAACAAATTGTGACTGTCATTTGCCGCCAAATTATTGGTTGTAGAAGAAAAACACATGTTAACTTTTTTGTTTATTTGATTAGACAAACATTTTTCACATATAAAATTTTTTGCTAACGCACATATTTTTTGCTTAAATCTATAAAATACTTATTCCGCTCTCCATTTCTTAGACATCGACGAACACTCATTTTCAAAACCCTTATTGGTTTCATTGCTATTATTACAATAATCTTCATCATTATTACTCTCATCGTCATCATCATTATTACTCTCATCATCATCATCAGTCTCATCATTGACATAATTGTCATCATTATCTACATCATCATTTTTATAATAATGAAAATTATTTTCTCCAGTATTACTTTCATCCTCTTTGAAAGTACTATTACAATAATTCTCGATTGGATAATCGCTTACAATATAATCGTAAAATGTTTATTCTACATCTCGAAAAATAACAATACTATCAACAAATGTTGCTATTTATTTTATGTTATATCTCGATAAATATTAATGGTAAATTAAAAATCAATCTAATTTTTAATATTCCTAATTAATAAGTAAAATTTTTTTGCAATTAGAAAAGCACGTAAGTACGGTAAAATTTTAACTATGCATAAAACGTATAAAAGTGTAACAATTTGTTTTATGCTATGTTTAACAATAATTTTATTACAAAAACATATCATCCATTGCTCGAATTTGAAGGATCCGAGTCACGTTTTTTTCCACGCGCCGCAGACTGAAAGAACGCCCACCTCCACTGCACACATTCTGACTCTCGGGGTAGGTGCAACTTTCAACTATTGCAACATTAACAATTTTGAAATAATTGAGTTGATAACTGCTGTACACAATAGTTTAACTATCTCCCTATGAGTTTCTACTTAAGTAATCTCCTAATGGGAAATGTTTAAAAAGGAACTACTATGTTTTATACCACTAAATTTATTTAAAAAATAGTGACTGCAGTTTCAACTCACACAGTCATTTTCAAACTGAATTGCAAAGGTAGACTAAGAATTTAATACAGAAAAATGAGAAAATTTAACAATAAATAAAGACTACCTGAGAAATTACATTATTACAAAGGGGAGGTACTAAATTTTGGGAACTAATTATTATTTGACCACAATAAATAACGGGGAAAACCCAAGTTCTGTCTGGTCATTAAGCAAATTTACATTTTTATTTTTACTATGTTTATATATTTCTAAAGATTCAAGAATATTTAACTTTTGGCCATTTGTTGCATAATGTCAGTATTGCTTAAATTAGGAAAAATGTGGATATGTTCTAAACAATGGTTGGCAAAGCTCGAGTCTGTTTTTTGTAGTCTATATTATCTGTAGTGTTCTGAAAAGAGAGTTTTAAAGCTTCTACCACTTTGTCAATATGTCCCAAAATAAAAAAATGATGAAGATAGTTCATGTTATATATCTTTACACATACTGTGGTACCCTATCAGAAAACATAGCTAATACTCTTTCCAAACATAACATAAAAGTAGCTTTTAAATCGCAGCAAAATTGGTTCACTATCTTTTACAATGCTAAAGATAAAATTAATAAATTTGATAAATCAGGAGTTTATAAGTTAAAATGTTCAGAGTGTGATAGCTTGTACATTGGACAAATTGGTAGAAGCTTTAAAACTCGCTTTTCAGAACACTACCGATCATATAGACACAAAAAACAGACTCGAACTTTGCCAACCATTGTTAAGAACATAACCACAGTTTTCTTAATTGAAACAATACTGACATATTACATTATGCAACAAAGGGCCAAAAATTAAATATTCTTGAATCTTTAGAAATATATAAACATAGTAAAAATAAAAATGTAAATTTGCTTAATGACCAGACAGAACTTTTCTTTTCCCCGTTATTTGTTGTTGCCAAATAATAATTAGTTCCCAAAATTTAGTACCTCTCCTTTGTAATAGTGTAATTTCTCAGAAAGTCTTTATTTATTGTTAAATTTTCTCATGTTTTTGTATTTAATGCTTAGTCTACCTTTGTAATTCAGTTTGACTCTGTGAGTTGAAACTGCAGTCATTGAATTTCTAAATAAATTTAGTGGTATAAAATATAGTGGTTCCTTTTTAAACATTTCCCGAAGATGATTAACTACCACATAGTAACGGCTACCAGCATCAACTTAATTCCTTAATGTTAATAAACAACTCCGCAGCGATTTAAAAAAAAAACTCTATCTCAGCATCTAGTGGTCGCACACAATTTTTTTTTAAATGTGCTTCAAAATCTCAGCTATTGCGTCTACTTATCGGCATTTCGATATCAATAATTATCGAAACGAACCCCAAATTTGTTTATCTGTTTCAACAATTTAAAATCAACAATTCATTTCGTCCTTTTTTGTTATTGTTAGTATAATTCTGGAACTTTCATTTGCATGCCAGCAGATCACTGTATGACCTCTAGATTGCTGAGAATGAACAATAAAGAAAACACTAAAAGTTATAAACAAATTCACTGTGCAAAAAGCTATCGAATATTTTTAACTGAAATTCTGCATATTTATTACTTATAGTATAAAGTTATTGCAATATATTTTTCTATTGTTTATAAACAATTGAAGAAACAGCCATTTTAGCAGTTTTTTTTTTGCAATAAATAACGAATTATCCGATTCGGAACTTTTTTACTGAAAAACAATAGTTTTTCCTAGAACTCGAAAAAACTGTTTTTTCACATCTTAATTGTTAAATACAAAATTTTACCCAAAAAAGAAAATGAGACATAAGATAATTACTATTATCATTTTGAAGGTTTCTACGTAATCAGAAGTCTACTAACAATAAATTTCCAAATCACCTCATATGAGGCTAACTCTTCCGGCCTATACATGAGAATATTCAATTTCATCAATCAATAACGACATCAACAGAGTTAGTATTTTTTATTAAGTTATTATCTGAAACAGTTTTGCAAATGAGAACTTCTCCTATTTAAGTAACACCGCCCTGTCGATATAATTATTAATAATGGTAATTTTGTAATTAATTTGATTATAATACCTTCCTGGTCATTTTTTCCCATACCAATAATTTATAATATTAATTTCTTCTGCGGTGATCTCAGAAATTTATTGAAGAACAACCGGTAGGAATTTCACATGTAAATAATCTACTGTGGGATTGGGTAAATTCTTAAACGTTTATAAATTTATGGTATGTATCACATGTTTATAGGAGGCATTATAAGAAGTTTGTTACCACACACGAGAAAATCACGAATTATAAACATGTTAACATTTTTAAAGCTAATTGTTAATAATGTAGCGTAGAAAAATATGTTTAAAAAAAACTGCCGTCGAGAATAGATTTTTAAATTATTAGAGTTTATAAATTATCAATGTTGGAAATGAATTTTTCTCACTTTTTACATTTTTTCCGAATTAACATTATTTACTATTTTGATAATATTTGAAATAACGAATCATCAAATGATAAAGAGTAATTTTGGGCCACTATCACTTGGTCATCCGCAAAGCAAAGTGCACATACCATGGAGTCTGCTATTGGCACTCCTATTGTTCTACATTTTAACCTCTAAATAGATCTTAAACAAAGTGAGGGGCAGACAACATCCTTATTTCAAGCCTTGCGATGTAACGAATCCTGGTGTTATCCTTGTTCCGACTTTGATTTTTGTTGTAGGTTTGTCATATGGTCTATTCAAGAACTAGAGAGAGTAATAATTCATTTTTGACGCTTTTTTTTCTCTGCAAACGATCTGTGTTTCTTAGTCTGATGTTTTTGGTAAAATCTATTAGACATTTATATTTTTTATAGGAATGGGTTAGAAATTTTATAATCAAAAATACCGGTTTATAATAATGGACTATTTGGGTTGGATAACAATAGATATTTGGAAGTGTGAAGTGTTAAAAAGGGTTTTAATCATTGTCGTAGGCGTCGGAAGAAGGTTTATTTTATCACTAAGTATTTGTGGCATAGAATATTATTTCAGTTATAAGCTCAAAATAGAAATAAGTTGTTATAATAATATTATTTTATTTCTAATAATTTCTTAATAATTCACATACATTACAAAATAGAGATAATTTTGCAATATTTAACACAAATCACAACTATATTTTAATTAAGTATAGTTTTGGCATAGAAACCGTTTTTGGCGCATTCAGACTAAAACGTAATCTTATGGTTTCAAAAAATTTTGAGTTATAATTTAAATATTTATAAAATACCCATTATCATAAATACAAGAAGTTAAACATATACAAAAAAATAAATTCGTCCATTTAATAATGACATTTTTTTGGGGCTACCGGTTATTTTATTATTAATTAAAAACACTTTTAGGACATTTGAACCTTTAGTATATTTCTTACACCATGTGCCAAATTACAATTAAACACTAAAACGGGATTCAAATGTAATAAATTTATAATTTAAATTAGACTTACTTATTTTTATTTCTATTACACTGACATCTTAATTTAATTTATTTTATTATATCCCCCAAAAAAAATAAAACAAAGGTGTTAATTCTACATGCTTAAGAGAAAGACACAAATACAATAATAAAATAATAAAAGCATTACGGCTAATTGGACTTAAATATCAATAAAATTAGAGTGAGACACACTAAAATAAAAATATATATAAATATATATATATATATATATATATATATATATATAAACAACATTAAACAATAAAATACAACAAAAAAAAAATGTAAATAATAAATTGTGTTTATACATATAAACATTACTTATTGTCGCAGATGGCGGCACACTCAAGATCGGGTTTATAGGTTCCGACGCAGAAAGGTTTAAATATGAGTATGCAGATGTAGAAAATGTACCAAAGGTGTCTGGGGAAAGCTCCAACTGACCCACTGATGAGTCTACCGTCGGTAGCTAGGACGAAACACCTCTTTTAGGGTCTAAAATTAGATCGTGATGAACCGATCGCTTCGACACGGGTGCGGTCTCGTTTACAACATGGCGACCGTGACAGGACCTAAGGCAGCAAGGGTTGCTTGGATTGCTGGGTTATAGCAATGGGCCTGTAAGACCCTAAAAGCCTCCGCATCTGCATTTTCATCAGGAAACACTTTCTATACATGCGGGATCTAACGATCTCGTCTGCATACAAAGTATTTGCCTTGGCGGGGTGATGTCGCAGATGGCGGCACACTCAGGATCTGGTTTATAAGTTCCGACGCAGAAAGGTTTAAATATGAGTATGCAGATGTAGAAAGTGTACCAAAGGTGTCTGGGGAAAGCTCCGACGGACCTACTAATGAGTTCACCGTCGGTAGCTGGGACGAAACACCTCTTTTAGGGTCTAAAATTAGATTGTGACGAACCGATCGCTTCGACACGGGGGCGGTCTGGTTTACAACATTATCTAATTTGTAATCAAAGTCAATGGAGCTTTCTTCGCTCAATCGAGTTTCCACATTTTCTTTTATTCTTTTATTACATGGTCCACATATTTTTTCCAATTTTCCTCAGTAACATTATTCAAAAAACTTTCAAAAGTTCATTTAAATCATTAATTTTTTAACTTGTGTTATTTCTAGCAACTCTACCTTTTATTTGAGTCCATATCACGATGTTGCCTAATTGTTCGGAGATATTTCCTTCTCCAACGGACAGTTTCCGGACGATCTATAAGAACAGATGTCCCATCTACTTTTCCCCAGCAAAAATTAAGTTCCCTGAGCAATTTCCAGAGCTCAGTTCTTTTAATTTCAGATAAATTCTGATTTTCATTCATTTTAGTTAGAATATTGTCGATGGTTGGGAATTGCTTCTCATAATAAAATGTATATACAACTCTTCTTATTGCAGTTTTCATCTCTTCTTCCAACGGAATTTTTTATCTTACCGTGACCGTGTGTGGTTTGGGAGTACTAACAGTTCCAGTCGTCTTTTTCGTCTTCAGCATTCGGTACATAGTAGATTTTCCAATTCCTGTCATTTTGGAACACATCTCAACAGAGCTTTTAACATTATTATCTGAATATTGATGTCTTAAGGCATCGTAAACATTCATCGTAATAAGTTTTTCGTTGAGGAGGAAATGCCCTGGTTTAGCGATTTTGGAATAATTATAGAGGTGGAAGACATATCTTTTGGATATCTCACTAATCTCAAATAATATATAAAAACAAGCGCAAGCAAGATAAATCACTAAGGACATACTGTTAGGTGTACTCTGCTCACTGACAGAAATTAAACTGAACTATGAAAAATTTTATTGTTGCATAAATTTATAAAAGCTTGTAATATTTAAATATAATTAGATTTATGGAAGTCCTCAGTTACCTGCGACACTGGAGCATGTACATCAGAGGTTTCGGTGACAGTTTTATTACTCTCTTTAGTTCTTGGATAGAGTATAGAGTGTTTGGGAAGCTTTAATGAGTTCTATATTAATGTTTGCGTTGTTCATTCATTGCCGCAATTTTTGCAGGAGAACACTTTAACATGCTTTCTTTAAATCAACAAATATTAGGTGAGTTTCTTGCTTTCTTACCATCTTTTTTTCTATCACTTAGAGTAAAAATGTGGTCTGTCGCGGACTTTTCGTGCGAAAACCTGCCTGTTGTACGGCTTTCTAGTTTTAGTATTTATTATTTAGTATTTATCTCTTCTATTCTTCAAAACTTTTCCACAAATTCTACCCATGAATGCAGTAACTGTTTTCCCCCTTTTTGTGTATTGTACTCAGGTATGATACATTCTATTCCTTGGGTGCTACATTTGTACATATAACTTTTTGGAAAATTTGTATAAGGATATCGTATAACTTCTTGGTTCCATACTTGAACAATTCTCCTGGAATATCCCCGACTTGCCAAAAATACAGTATAAAAATCAATTTTTACAAAATTAATAT
Source organism: Diaprepes abbreviatus (assembly GCA_034092305.1). NCBI lineage: Eukaryota > Metazoa > Arthropoda > Insecta > Coleoptera > Curculionidae > Diaprepes > Diaprepes abbreviatus. The sequence continues at coordinate 7,122,684 of JASJET010000012.1, read as the reverse complement.
AATGATGCTCACAAGAAAACCAAAACTTACCGATTTTAGTAACAATAGAAAGACAAAAAATCGAACAAGTCAACAGAATCTAATAGTTGGAAATATAGGCCAAACTAGTAAAATGCTGTATATGGCCAGTTTTTTTATATGGACCCGATAAATGAACGCTCAGTGAGTCGGAAGCTTTTGAAAGCTGGATATGTCGAAGAATTTTGGAAGCTTAATAGAGAACCCATATGACTGGTGAAGATATTTCCTGTAGAATTGATACTTGACAATATTAAAATCAGAAAATCTGCTTATCTTGAACATTTATTTCACAACGAGAAATATATTGTTTGTTTGAAAGTTGTAGACAGTGTTGAAGCTTGACTAAAATGTGATCGGACTTGCATTGTCTTTATTTTTATTTATTTTTACGACGTTTCGATTAGGTTGTATCTCTAATCGTTATCAAGTATAAACTGAATGTTTTGTCTTAAAACTACGAGCTTATATAGGGACTGTGTCCATTAAGGTGCAAAGTTTCGCTTCACTGTACACACCTCAATGATTTGATGTTACAAAGTAGTGGTTTCCAAAGATTAGATATCTCAACACTCGGTTTACTGAAGATTTCATTATTGTTTTTAATGCATGCTGCTTCTATAAATTTTCTTTTTTTTCTATTGGGTTGCACAGCCTCCATTTCATATGGTATTGTTTATCCCAGGAGTGTTCTGTAATACCTGATCTCGACCTTTCCCCTTTTTATGTATGAGTTTTATGTTCCTTAATTCTAACTTCTAGTGGTCGTTTAGTTTCTCCAATATACATTTCACCACACTCATATGGAACTTTGTAAACATATTCTTTCTTATCGGTAGTTTTAAGTTTTGTTTTTGTTAAATGAGCTTTAAGTGTATTTCCTGATTTAAAGGCTGTTTTTATATTATAATTACTGGCAATTCGTCTTATTTTCTCCGAAGTTCCCTTAATATACGGAATTGTGGAGAAGGAATGTGTTTCTTGCTGTCCAGTGTTCGTTGTTCTAAAATTATTTATAACATCGTCAATTAGTTTTAAAGGATAACCATTCTGTTGTAAATCGGATTTAATATTTACTACCTCTTTTTCCAATGATTCGGCATCCGGCAGTTTTGTTACAACAGAATGATTAGAACTATGATTAAGATATTGTCCAATGTGTGTTGGCTTTCTGTATACTGAAGTTTTAATAGAGAGAGAAATATATTCCTCAACTTATTTTTGAAGAAAAGATAGAAGGGAAAAAATAGGCAGAGAGAAATTGTTCTGGCTACACAACATCCGCAACTGGATAAACTTACCTTTTGAATAACTAAGAAGATCAGCTGAAAACAGAAATAAATACTGCATAGTAATCGGCAATCTTTCTTGAATAAGAGTGACATCTAAAAAAGAATCTTCTTTCTTCTTTTTTAATTCAAGGAAATACATATTTTTTCTACATTTCGATTTGAATCAATTTCAAAAGAAAATTTTATTTACAATACGGCAAGAAAAATTATTTAATTCTGATAAAACTTAGCAAAATAATATTAAACAATGAAGTATATATAGTGAAACGTAAAATTTATAATTTAATGTAATTCAGATAGTTATTTAACATTAAACTAGGATTAAACAACTTGCTTGAATTAAATAGCATTTTCTCAGTATTTTTATATTAAATATGCAAACCTCAGTTTGGAACGAAAGAAATACTCAAGAATTTCTTTATTAATTTCAATTCCTTCTATTGCCTGCTCTATTTTTATCGTACCCATTGCTACAAATATCGATCTAATAATATGACTGACATATTTCCTTCAAAATCTGCTCTGCATATTCAAAAAGGACAATGCATCTTAAGTGAGGGTGGATTATGAATAACAATCTAAGAATACCAAAAGATATAATCCGATAGAGACCGTATATACCTAAGCATTAGATCGATCGGGGAACCACTAACGCAACGTTTTTTCGATTCAAGTTAAAAGGTGTACAATGTAGTATAATAGATAGTCTTGAGGGTTTTTATTTTGTGCCCTAGACTGCCACAATTTCGAGCAGGACCGGACTATAAACTTTTAAGGATAGGATTACTTGATATATTTCGAGGTGGTGCATAAATTCTATAAATTATCTGGCAATAAAAATAATTATCCACAGAATCGCATATTGTACCATTGACTAAATAAACACTAGAATTTCACCACTTATGGACGCCTTGGCAACTATTTTTGCTATTTTTGACAAGAGCGCAAGATAAGAAATTTCCAAATATTAAATCCAACTCATTCAATAAATTTTGTTATAGTAAATAGTAGTAAAAAAGCAAGACATGAAACGACACAGAGTTGCCGTGTTGGATAATAAATCTAAAATACGAGTATAAGTTTTTAATTCCTCCGATATATATATATATATATATATATATATATATATATATATATATATATGTTTATGTGGCTTTCACGGTCCGGCGGGAGGTCGGCGAAGCCGCGTTCAGTATTTGCATGCTTCCTTCCGATTTGTCTTTTGCACAGCCAGGTGCATGTCGGTACCCTGATGAGTCTAGTAGAGACGAAACATGTACCTCTGCCGTAGCACTGTGGCGGGGAGGGTAAGTTTTGACTTTCTTCTCGATATGGTGGTACAGGTAGGCCATCATCTCGATGGTGGTGGAATAGGATGAATTGTGTTTTATAACAATTTATTCTAACTGTGCAACCTCTAACACACAAAGGATATGATGGAGAGAAGTATGTATTTACTGTTCGCATTTAACTTCATATATATATATATATATATATATATATATATATATATATATATATATATATATATATATATATCCTTTTTTGTACAGGGTGCGCCATCTTTTATACACGGTATGTAATCATTGAATAACTTTGACATTTACCAACCGATTGATTTGATTATACGTGTTTTTGAAACGTCAATTCAGTACAATTTTAACCATGAATCGCTTTACATCGAAACAACGCGCCGAAATAGTGACAATGTAAATTGAAAATAGTTGTGACCAACAGGTACCGTCTGACAACACTATCCGTCGTTTAGTTTTGAATTTTGTTGAGTACGGGACAGTGGGAGATCGTCAACATACCGTTCATTAACGACCAAGACGTTTCAATGAACTGGTCAAAGCGGTCAGAGAGAGCGTTGCCTAGAACCCAAAAGTGTCATATCGTCACCGCGCTCAGCATTTCGGCGTCAGTGGAACCACTTTGCGGCGCATTTTGAAGGATGATTTGCATTTGTTTCCGTATAAAGTGCAGTTAATACAAAGAATATTGCCGACAGACCGTCCACGTCGCTTGAAATGCGGCCAAACAGTTGCTCGAATAGTTGACATTGAACCTGATTTTTCAGAAGCAAATTTTGATGACCGACGAGGACCATTTCACACTCTCTGGCGGCGTTAATAAGCAAACTTGCCGGATTTTGGGGACGGAGAATTCACACGAGATCCACTAAATGCCATTGCATGACCAAAAAGTGACTGTTTGGGCTGGCGTTTGCGCCAAAACCATCAGTGGGCCATTTTTTTTTCAAAGAGAACGGAACCGTCGATGGAAATCGATATCGGTTTACGTTGGTTCATTATGTCTGCCCACAAATGCGTAAAAAAGGTCTTCATGGTTACTGGTTTCAACCAGACGGTACGTCATGCCACACTGCAAATCAAACAATCCAGTTTCTGCAACGGAAATTCCCTGGACGTCTAACGTCAAAAAGAGGCGACATTGACTGGCCACTCAAATCTCCCGATTTGACCGCTCCGGACTTCTTTTTGTGGGGTTATTTAAAAAGCAAAGTGTACGCCAACAAGCTCAGAGCATTGAAGAGCTCAAGGCAAACATTCGTGCCGAAATCACTGCTATACCACCCGAGATGCTCGAAAAGGTAATGGAAAACGCAGCAAAAAAGTCACATTTTGCTTTGGCCAATAAAGGTGGCCACTTGATCGATGTAGTATTGAAAAACTAGTCCTAATAAATTGTAAAGGATCAAATTTAATAAAAACACCTCATATATAGAAATCAGTTTTTTTTTTCAAAGGTATTCAATGTTTACATCCCAACATAAAAGATGGCGCACCCTGTATATATATATATATATATATATATATATATATATATATATATATATATATATATATATTCTAATTTTTTTTCTTAAACCATCTTTCTATATAAATGTATGGTAACTTCTTTGGATTAGGTTTCAAAAATTAATACTACTATTCTGTGCTTGACGTTTCGCCCAACGTAGTGGGCTTTTTCAAAAGTATAATCTAAAATAAAAATAAAACCAAAATACAACTAACATGGTCACAAATGCACACTCACAAGACTTAGAATTAACACTCAAATGGTACAATATTAATTAAAAATATCAATTGATGAAATAATGTGACGTATCTGGGATTAATTTGTAATTTTTAATTTTAATTTTTGATTTTTAATGTCACACTATTTTATCAATTGATATTTTTAATCAATATTGTACCATTTGAGTGTTAATTCTAAGTCTTGTGAGTGTGCGTTTGTGACCATGTTAGTTGTATTTTATTTTTATTTTTATTTTAGATTATACTTTTGAAAAAGCCCACTACGTTGGGCGAAACGTCAAGCATAGAATAGTAGTATTAATTTTTGAAACCTAATCCAAAGAAGTTACCATACATTTATATATATATATATATATATATATATATATATATATTTCTTTATTTCTTCATTTAGTTAATTATTTCTTTATTTATTTATGTAAGCCGATTACTCCGGAACAGCAGTACCGATTTAAATGAAATTTTTTGCGTTACGTTAAGGGATTTTCTGCGGTAATCTCATATCATTTGGGTCAAAATTGATTTAGTAAAATCCAAGATGGTGCACAAAAAACTTAATCTTGTCCAATATATCCAGAACTAATATGGGAGAGTTTTCGGGCTCGCACATTACGATTTAATTTTTTTTATTCAAATTTTGTTCAAAGCTGGTACTTGGTGATTTGTGAGGGTATAAAATTGGTACTGGGTGGTTTTTGAGTGTGCAAATTAAGACTTTCAAATAATTGTCTTTTAATTCAATATGAAAGACTAAAAATTTTATATTTTTCTAATTTTATCCCAAATTGATAATGGGTATTTCTGGGAGCGTAGATTATAGTTTTAAAATTATATTTTTCGGATTCTTCCAAAAATTGGGGAGCGGAGCGAACATTACGGATGTAAAAGTAAGTTATCCAAACTCAATAGGCTGAATGAAATATGTCAGGCTAAAAATGTAGATATCTCAATTTCTTTCAAAATCGGTATTGGCGGATTTTGAAGACGTGAATTAAGAATTAAAAATTAATTTCTTAAAATTCAAGACACAGGATTTAAGACGAACTAAATTTTATTGTGTCCAATTTTATTTAAGACTGATATTTGAAGAACTCTCAGAATCAAAGATTTTTTTATGTATAAAATCTTCATTATTTAAATGTTAGGAACGTACCACATGTTTCTTATTCAGAGATCCTGGAGACAATTTCAAAAGTTTTGTATATTTTTCCTTAAACAAAAAGAAACTATTAAAAAATACTAGATTAAGGTGCATCATTTAAATTTTCTCAGGCGTTAATCCTGTAAACTAAGCAGATGACAAATAAAATGTTTTTAGAAAGGACTATCCGATGGTGATCTTGACCTCGTGGTCATTGTCTTTTTTTCAACTAGAATGACCTATTTTTGACATCTCCGATAGAAAGGGCGGAAAATTTTCCGTCGAAATATTTGAATTGTAATTTCAGACCTTAGCAGTGTCTTTAAGGTTATATGTATTTAATCATGATGGTATCCAGATGAAAATGCGATGGCCATAAAAGAATATGGCTTTGGTAAATGTTAGAATAGTTTTATTTAACAAGATTATACCCATTTTTGGCACCTCTCACATAACAAGAAAGCTTCCTGACGAACATTTCTTAAGTAACGATTTACGAGTGTTTAGTTTACGGGATACTTGCGTTGAGGAACTCAAATAAAATACCCTCTATACCTACTATATTATTGGTTGCATGAAAATTTTTGTTTTTTTTCTATTAACAATATCATTTATTGTTTCATCTGTCCATAATTGGTTGTAATTTCAATAAAAGGTCGCTAGGAAGTGGTAACCGTGCGGTAACAAGGAGGAGTTTTAATAATCTGTATCTCTGTTAATATTATTTGGATATTTACAAATATCGATTGATTCTCTAATTGAATGTTTAAAGAAACCAGAGACTGACGGTAGCACCTTAGTTTCTTTTGCATTAAACATCCTTCATGGTCCTTAAGTTTAGTGGATATAGACCGTCCCGTTTCACCTACATGCCCTTTACCACAAGAGCAAGATATCATGCAAAGGCCTTTTGTTTCCAATGGTATTGCGTCCTTTGGTGACCCCAAATATTGTCCAACTTTCTTACATGTGTTAAAGATTGTCCGAATGTTCAATTTTCAGAACAATCTGGCAATCTTGTTGGTGGCTCCGTGTATATAAGGTATGACAACACTATCTATAGGAGGTGCATTTATGACATTTCGTTGAGGAGTTGGCTTTTTATATTTATCAATAGCACATCTTATATCTTCAGCGCAATATCCGTTGCCTCTCAGAGAATTAGTCAGTTTTTTGTCTCTGATTTCAGTGGTTGTTCGTCACATATTGAAAAGATTCTATGCACCAAAGGGTTTATGACGGATTATTTTTAAGAAGGATGATGGTGTGACGCTGTATTGAGGAATGTTACTCCTCAAGAGTCATTCAGTGTTCTAATCTCGTAGATTAAAGATGCCTGAAGACGCCTCGTCCGAAACGTCGTATAATAATTTCAATTTGACACGGTCTAAACCCAAAAATCATGATATTCCGTTGAATTTATTTTTCAGTCAGTCAGATCAACGATACTTATAAGTTTAAATTGTTTTAATATTTTTTTTTCTCTGAAAAATGACGAGATATCATAAAAAGTTTATTTTCAACCTACATTTATTTAAGATATTTATAGAATTTAAGCATCTTTTGTAACGAATTGGCAAACACGCCCCTAGCGGTAACATTATCCTGATATCGTGGCATATATAGAGATATAGTATTATGTAATACTAATTATAACAATACAATAAGCAAAACCAAACTGGCAAACTTGAAAGTCTTTTATGGCAACAAGATTCGATTTAAAATTTAAAAAGGCATTTAATATTTAAAATATACCCTAAAAAATCTCTACTTCCACCCTGTCAGTTCACTTTCTTATATTTCACCCCGAATAAAATCTAAGACATCTCGTGTTTTGTATCCACGTGCCCTCTAAAGGAGACCCTATTCCGATGAGGGATCTTTCAATCTTGTTACGTTGTCTGTCTTTTTGTTTGCTTAGGCTGTTTTTTTAACGGATCGACTTGGATCGTGCGGGTGCAAACTGAATTTGCCGCGCAATTAATGTTAAAGACATAAATCGGATGTCTAAATGGTCTTAGTGGAGTTAACAACTCTAAGATGAACAAAAAGAGTTTTAGTAGCTCTATATGTACAACGCTTCCGATTTTTGACATTTTTCAAGGGTATCTCTATATCTCAAGAAAATCTATAGAAAAAACTAAATAAACATATGGTTTTTTCAATTTAAGCCTGAAAACTTTGATCTAGAGAATGATTCAAGGTCCAACAGGCGGATTGAGGTGACATGTGACATACCGTCAGATAGAGTATATGAATTCTTCATGAGTATTTCCCTATACGCCAACTTTGTTCACTTTAGGCGCCACATATTATGATGCTCAAAGAAAAATGAGTGTCAAAATCTCATCTATCGCGTCCACTATCGGCATCTCGATATCAACAATTGTGAAAGAGTTCTTCTATTTGTTTATAACGAAAAAACGAACCCCAATTTTATTTATCTATTTCAACAATTTAAGATCAACAATTCATTTCGTTCTTTTTTGTTATTATTAGTATAAGTCGGGAACTTTCATATGCATACCCGCAGACCACTGTTCGATCTCTAGATCGCTGAGAATAAACAATCAAAAAAACATAAAGAGTTATAAACAAATTCACTGTGCAAAAAACTATTAAATATCTTTAATTGAAAGTATTTGTTGTATGCAACAAGAGGCTCGTTTGGTTGCAGTATAAAGTTTATGCAATTTATTTTTCTATTGTTCATAAACAATTGAAAAAAATAGCTATTTTAGCAGGTTTTTTGCAATAACTAACAAACATAAATTATCCGATTTGGATGAGGCTTAGCTCATTTTGTAGGTATTTTTAATGTGCATAACTTTTGTTTGAAACTTTTTTACTGATAAACAATAACTTTTATTAGAACTGGAAAAAACTGTTTTTTTGCACAAAATAAAAAATTTTCCCCAAAAAAGAAAATGAGACATTTGATACTACATAATTACCATTATCATTCTGAAGGTTTGTACGTAATGAAAAGCCTACTAACAATAAATTTTTTCCAGATGTTAATTGCGCTGGCCTATAATAAACATGTGTCAAATCTGATTTCAATTCGTGAAGTGTTTTGCAAAAAATATTTACCAACAAATGAATATGGTTGTCCCAGGAATCTTCACAAGTGAATAACCACGATGCTCTATCATTTTTAAAGTATAGCGTAGCTGCGGTCATCATTCCTTGAAAATAATTCAACAAGTAAAAGGTCTGCTGCAGACGCAACTGATTCTGATCTTTGGAAACAATGGTTTTCGGAGATTAAGAATTACTTAGCAATTACCCTTACAACCTCTCTCTCTCTCTCTCTCTTTCTTTAGAAGCCCAATCCGGTCCACTCCTGGATTTAGGCCTCCTCTAGTCTCTTCCATTTTAACCTATTTTTTGCAATGCGGTGCCAATTTCTACCTGCTTTCTTCTTTATGTTGTACATCCATCTTTTTAGGGGTCTTCCGAAACTTCTTTTAGATGACCTAGGTCTCCACTGCAATATATATTTTGTCCATCTTGTATAGTCTTACATAGCGACGTGTACTACCCAGGTCCATTTCAAAGAAGCAATGCGTTTTATCACATCTTCCACTTTCGTGCGTCTTCTTACTTCTTCATTCCTTATTCGGTCACGTAGTGATATTCCCAGCATGATTCTTTCTATTGCTCGCTGAGTAGTACGCAGTTAATTGGCTGTTTTAACTGCTAATGGGGTTGTTTTCATTCCATAGGTCATTACTGGGAGAACGCAAAAGTCAAATACTCTTGTTTTCAAATTAATGGGAACATCAGGGTTTTTAAGAACGCATCTCAATCTTCCAACGGCTGCCCAAGACATTCTAATTCTTCTATTTATTTTCGCTTGTTGGTTTTCTTTCCCAAATCTAAGTAGATGACCAAATACACATATTCCTCAACTCTTTGTATCTCTCTTGTAACCCTTACAACCTCGAGTCTAGAATAAACATAATTTCGTACGAACTTTAGGAAATAGATGTACCTACTTAATTACCTAAAATTAGATGTAATTCTAACAAGAGAAAAATATATTTACGTCAGAATAAAAAGGAATATACAATGAGGACGTAAACTCTTTTCAGACACATCGACTTTGCTTTTTTGGAATTAATTTTTTCCAACATTGAAACCATGCAGAAGCTGTGCTATGATCAACTTTTTGTACCCTTTTGGATTCGCTGAAAAATTGTGAACATTTTTTCTATTAAAGGTCCTATACCTAAATATAACTGTTTACTATTTATCGACAGTTAAAACTCAAAATTAAATATAATGAGGGTAAATAACACTATTCTTTATGAAGATCCTCCCCGCCAAACCAATGTGTTATTCGGATAATTTCTATCCTTATACTGACATGTAAACTGTCGTCTCACGTAGCAAAATCCAGAGAATATCAACATGTTTTGACTGATTGCAAAGCAGATATAAGGATGTACGTATGCGATGTATAAGCTGTTATAGCATACCGGCATGCAACTTTGCCAAATTTATGTTTTATGTAAGTTTAAAACAATTGTGCGCAATCTAGCAACGCAGCATGGGGGGACATCTGGCGATGGTCCCCTATCTCCGAAGTCTCAACACCCTAATGTTTAATATAACGGAGATATCCATTAAACACCATGTAATTCCAAATTTTACCAAACCCTGTAGTCGTAGAAGGGTCGTCTACTTATCAAAGAGCTCCTGTATATAGAAATTATGTTGTCGCTTTTGGCACTCTCGATATCCGATATTTCTAGAAAATACCGGAAACGTACGAAACGGGTATATAAGCAGCTCACCGGTCGTCGGAGCAGTGGATTCTCTTGTAAAAAGGAGTGAGGAGAAGAGGTATGAGGTAACATCAAATCATTGAGATGCGTACAGTGACGTGAAACTTTGCATTTCAATGGATATAGTCCCTATATAAGTTCGTAGTCTTAAGACAAAACATTCAGTTTACACTTGATAACTATTAGAGATACAACTTAATCGAAACGTCGTAAAAATAAACAAAAATAAAGACAATGCAATTGTGACAACCACATTTTTTAATGATGTTTTCGTAAACAGGTGGATTGGAAGGAGATGTATTGAGTGGCCGCCAAGGTCTCCAAACTTAAACCCTCTTGACTTCTTTTTGTGGGTTTATTTACTAAAGAAGTAGTCGTAAATATTCAGAATGAATTTATAAATCGCTTAGATTACTATTAATTAACCAGTGGGGTGTAAAATGATGAACTAATTTTTTTTTCTTAATTTTTTATTTATTTATTCACCTTTAAGATCAATTTACATTGATATTTAAATACATCACGTAACCAAATATATAGTAAAATAATACTAGCAAGGAGGAGCCAAAAAATTAAAAACGAGTTACCCAGTGTTAAACTATCTACTTTTATACTCCAGTCAAATAAGCGAAAAAAGACCTACTAAAGAAATTTTTGATAAAAATGGAATAGCCATCTTGTACAGAATTGAAAAATCTACAAATCGGTAAAAACCGACCTCGATATTTTTATTTGTTGCTGAGATAAATGAAAACAAGGTCAAAATTGTTATGATATTCAATTAACAATAACTATGGCGAAATGCCACCTACGACTTTGTTTTTACGTAAAAAGTTGTGTCTTTTAGTGCTTAAAAAGTGGTAAAAATTTCAGATCGATTCATCAAACAGTTTGTGTAAAATTTAATTTGTTTATCACATGCGAACGAAATTTGCAATAACATTCTAGCTCCATCGATGAAGGTACACCGATTATGAGCACATCTCATGAAAGAGAAACTCTTCTTCTTTGAGAAGTATTACATGGAATTGAGGAGAATTAATTTTAAATTTGTTTAAACTTCATTAGAAAACCACTCTCATTTTTACCTTGTAAACAAATTAAATAACTTTTTTGTCTTTGCCGATAAAAAAATTCTGTTTTCATATTTGGGAAACTGGCATTTTAAGACGAATTTAGAAAAAAAAAATGGCTTAGGTCAATATGTGCCAAAGTTAACAATTTTTTTTAAATTCATTCCTATATTGTTAATAACAATTAAGAAACAAAACTAACAAAAAATGCATTTTTTGACCTTTAATTGTTTACAAAAAGTTTATGACACAAAATCTCGAGAGAAAACATATACGTTTTATTTCTATATGCCTATATTATCCGAAAATCCGGGTTTCTGCCTGGATGATTGAGTGTCCCGGCAAAATGCTTATTTGAATGATGTTTAATATGAATCTATTTTTTTCACACCACATAGACATTTCGATCGGACAAAAAGTTAACAATCCAATCAAGCACACTCATACTTATAACCAATTGTTTTTAATACTTTATTTCGAGTTTTAAATGTCGTTAAATCTAAAACAGTTGTATTTAAATATAGAGAAAACCCAGCGTTTTTTAAATAATCAATTTATTCCGTATTTTACGTCCTCATTTTATTTTTATTAACGTTCAAATCATAAAAATTTATGTCAGAAGTCATTAATCGATTGTATGAAGAGAATGCAAATACAACAATAACCATTTCGGTCTCCCCAACTATCACTTCCAAGATTTGATCAATATACTGCCTTAACAAGGCCGGCACGACCATTTACCTGTACGAGCCAGTATTTCCTTAAACCCGGCCACTACGGAACGCATTAAAACTCAAATGGGACTATTCTACATGCCAACGCATCAACAAAAACAACACTGGAATCGTTAACGATTCATACAAAATAGCAAAATCAACTGCGAAACGTCGAACACATGTCGCCGTGAACAATAAATTATTTTTTACATGGTAACTCGCGCGCGTGCCTCTTCTTTGAAAATTCACAATGGGTCCCGAGATCGACGTCCCGATGGGAGAGGTTCTAACGCCAAGGTTCGTGCAAGACGTACAGTCGACCAGCGAAGTTGTTGATGTGATTTATATTCTGAAATAAAATAAGGAAAAATAGATTAAATAGATATGATTTTGCTTAGCAATGGTATTTTTTCTCATTCTCTGAACCAATTAAAAAGTTGTTAGACAACAGTCATCTACTATCATGGATTATTCTGAAGCTTATCTGTTATACAGGGTGTCTTTAAAAGGTGTAAACAATGCCTGAATAATAAAATATAAGGATCTAGCCCAATGTACGGGGTGTCACATTTTCAACACTTTTAGGGAGAATTGGAGTTATTATCAAAGATAGAGTGTGGCGGTTTTCACTTTAGATTTCTACTTTTTAACGAAACGAAAGATTCCGGTGTCGAATTTGTTATGGCTCTCTTAGTTTTGAATCTACAGGGTAATTTTAGATATCTTCTTTTTTATAGGCACAGCACGTACTTTCGTTATGCATTAATTTTTTAAAAAGATAAAAACTGATTTTTATAGAGTTTTTTACTTATAGTCCAGTGGCGCAGTCAATTTTTTTTTAAAGTTTAGTTTTTGAGATATTAACCAAACTTATGATTTTTTAAATAGGACACCCTACATATTATTTTAGATTTGTCATATTGTTATTAATGATCAAATATTTTTGTTACATAGATGTTTTTACTTCAGTTTTTATTTATTTTGCATTTACAATGGCCGAACATAATAATTATGGAAAGTATGATATGTTACAAATGTGTTATTTCACGCAGCAGCAACAACTTTATCATTCTGTAGGACAATAAGAAGAAAAATAAGAGCAGCAAAAGAAGAGTCCCTTTCTGGAAAATGTCAAGAAATAGAGGAGTTGCAAAACAAGTACGACAACTTCAACTTGCATAAAAAAGTCAAAGAACTAGTTGGAATAGAATAGAGAAAAACCTCAAACGTATTGCTAGACAAAGAGGGAGACATTATTATGGAAATACTGCAAAAATTATGCAGGTTGTAAGAATATATAGAAAAACTATTTGAAGATCAAAGACACGAAAATTCTTCTATAAACAGTCTGAACGGTGACATAGGGCCCGAAATTACTAAAACAGCGGTCATTTATGCATTAAGGTCGATAAAAACTAATAAAGCTGTTGGTCCAGATGAAATGCCAGGTGAGTTGTTGAAGCTGATCAATGACAAAAATTTGGATTTCTTGGTGAGATTATTTAATACAATTTACACGACAAGAACTATTCCCAGAGAAATGTTAACATCAACATTCATATGTTTACCAAAGAATGCAGTGATTATCGAACAATCAGTCTCATGTCACATACTTTTAAAACCCTTTTAAAAATTGTACACGCTAGAATACATTCCAAATTGGAGCTGGATATTAGTGACACACAGTTTGGCTTCCGGAACGGGGTGGATATAAGAGAAGCATTATTTGCTTTTAATGTGCTTACTCAAAGATGCTCAGATGTCAATCAAGACCTCTATGTCTGCTTCATAGATTACAAAAAAGCTTTTGATAGGGTCAAACATGACAAACTGATAGAAGCAAGAATTTGGATGAAAGAGATTTAAGGCTGACATCAAATCTGTATTATAATCAGCGAGCGGCAGTAAAAATTGGGCAGGAAATATCCGGAGATGTGGAAATACAAAGGGGAGTCAGACAAGGGTGTATATTGTCACCTTTACTATTTAACGCTTATTCTGAAGAGGTCATATTGGAAAGTCTTGAATCTGAAACAGCAGGGATAAAAGTAAACGGAGTTTTAATCAACAATATTAGGTATGCAGATGACACCGTAATAATATCTGATAGTTCGAAAGACCTAGAAAAAAAATGAATAAAATATTAAGAGTTAGTGGAGAATATGGACTCTCTCTTAACACAAAAAAGACCAAGTTCATGATAATTAGTAAGAACAACACCAATAATAATGAAACTCTAATGGTAGGAGGCTAGCACATAGAAAGACTTAAAAAGTACACTTACTTGGAAACCCTAATAACAGACAATAATGACTATACCCTCGAAATAAAAACTAGAATCGAGAAGGCACGTGCCAACTTTATTAGAATGAGAAAGGTTATCTGCAGCAAAAATCTAACGTTAGCCCTGAAAATACGACTGACTAAATGTTACGTATACAGTGTTCTATATTATGGAATGGAAGCATGGACACTGAATCGAGAGGCAATGAGAAGACTTAACTCTTTTGAAATGTGGACCTATAGAAGAATTCAGAGGATTTCGTGGGTGGATCGAATTACGAACGCCGAAGTGTTGAGAAGAATGGGAAAGAAAAGGAAGTCGAGATAACAGTAAAACAGAGAAAACTGCAATATTTCGGACACATTATGAGGGGAGAAAAGTACAGCATCTTTCGGCTCATAATCCAAGAGAAAATAAGTAGCAGAAGAGGCGTGGGACGACGACGAATTTCATGGCTAAAAAACCTAAGGGAATGGTTTGGATGCAGTTCAAAACAACTATTTAGAGCATCTGCATCAAAAATTAAAATAGCTATTATGATTTCCAACCTCCGTAATGGAGAAGTCACTTGAAGAAGAAGAAGGACAATAGAGAGTGTAGCAAAATCTGACGCTGAAAGAATTTTGAAAAAGTATAAATATCATCCATATAAATTTAAAATAGGGCAACATTTACACCCCGAAGATGATCAGCGCTGAGTAACATTTTGACAATGCTATTTAGAACACATCCGCACCAACTAATCTTTTGGAAGATTTGTCATCTGGTCTGAAGCATGTTATTTTTCAAGTGCGGGAATTTTTAATCATCACAACACGAGGCATTGGTTTGCAGAAAATCACCTTTTAATTTTCGAAAGGGCGCAAAAAGGGCGCTTAGGGATTGGTGTATCCTGTTTTATTTTGGGCCGACGCATAACTTACAGGATGTATGAACGGGTCACATCAAGTAGATACCTAGAAATTCTTGAGGAAATTATTCAAGAATTGCTTGAAAATATTCCATTGGCCCATTTCAGTTCCAATTATCTTCAAGAAGACGGTGCGCCGAGCCACAAATCTGGGCTGTTAAGGCCATTTCTGGACAATAACTTGCCTCAAAGATGTATAGGTACCAAATGGCTCCATAATCTCCCGATCTTTCCGTTTTGAATTTTTTGTGGAGTTTTATGCAAAATCAAATGTATATGGCACGACATGAATCTATAACGGAATATCGTGAAGCAATTGGTTTGGCTTTCCAAACTCTTCATAATAGATCTTTGATTATTTTAAATGCAATTAGAAGAATAACAAAACTGTGCCTATATTGAATTCGAGAAAACGACCGCTATTTTGAAAATCATCTATAAAAACACTCTTGTTTTTTTTAGTTTCAGTGTTTCTTTTTGTTTTTGTTACTTTAGTTTTATGAAATAATATTGTTCTGGTTTCTTTGAAATCAAATTTCAATATTCTGATTTTACGAGTATAATAACAGTGTTGTTTAAAGTAAAAAATGTAATAATAATTAAGTATTTACAATTGGAAATATTGAAAAACACTAAAATTAACTTTTAAGGTGTCTAATCTTTGTATAATTATTATTGTCAAAATTTTGCATTTGTCTCTTATAAATTGGTTGTGACCTATTGTTACAAATAAAGTAAAATATTGTAAACATCGAATTCCGACTTTGTTTTTCAAAATAAAATAAACATATTTTTGAAAGTTAAAAAATCATAAATTTGGTTAATATATCAAAAACAAAATTTTTTATAAAAAAAAAACAAAATTTAGTGCCAAAGTAACTCTTGTCAACCGGCGTCGTCAGATGTAGCTATGCTACTATCTCAGGATTCTTAAAGTTTGCCAGCGTTTAAAGTAGGCATCAATAATTCTTCGCTGGTGTGCACTGGAGTCTTGTATACTTTTGTTTTATGAGGGCCCCAAAAAAAGAAGTCACACATATTTAACTCTGGAGAACGTGGTGCCTATCTTACTGGTGCCTCATTGATTCCTCCAATCTATTGGTCGGGATATTAGTTGGTATAAATATTGCCGAACAGTAACGGAAAAATGGGGTGGGCACCATTATGCATATAGCATAGTTCTCGCCGAAGTAAAATAGGCAAATTTTCCAAAAAAATTGGTAATCTGTTTCGCAAAAAATTTAGATAAATATTTCTATTTATCCTGTCAGGAATCACAACAGGACCAATAATGTATGGATGTATAATAACTGCCCAAACATTTACTTCTAAAGTTGTGCCGTTGGTGTGCAACTATAATGGCAAATGGATTATCATCTGCATAAATATGTTCATTGTGCGGATTGGTGACTCCAGATATTGTAAAGCACTACTCGTCTGCAAATAAATTTTTCTACCAAAATTTGAATCACGAATTCCTTCGAATAAATTCATCAAATGTAAGGCGTATACGGGCATCAATCGGTAACAGTTCCTGAATCTTTTGGACATAATATGGATGTAACAATTGTTCTTTTAAAAGACCATTTATAATAGTTTTAGGTATATACAATTCACGTACTAAGCGGCGGTTACTAATACTTGGTTTTTTTCCAAAATGTCCTCCCTTTTTCGACTGTTCGACTTGTTCGAATACGACCCCTACCTTCAAATTTGTTCCCAAAGCTGCCCGTTTCTCAGAGATGACGTTCCGTGTTGGCAAATATTTAATGATCTGGTATTCGACGGTTAAGAAATCTCTCTATGTAGACCCTATCACTTCGATGCTTATTTCATTCACAAAACCAGATACCAGGAAGATGTCAACCTTCTTTGAGTGCATGTAGTTGTCCAAGTTATTAGTAAAATAGGTTTAGAAATTTAGAATTAGTAGGGTTACAAATTTAGAATGTGTATTTTACTTTAGTCGACTTCTTATACAGTGATGGCAATTTATCGATAGTCAAATTAATTAATACCATAGCAGCAAAGTCACTCGAAATATGATTGTTTATTGTTGTATGCATTTAATTGAAAATATTTTTTTTCTTGAGAAACCGCTCATCTAACGAAAATTTTTCGAGAGGTAAGAAAGCTTCTAAATAAATGCGATTATCCGCTAGAAATATTTAGGTTGTCATAACGTTGACAAAATAATAGATCAGAAGCGATATTTTTAAGAAACTTCTCTTTTATAACACGTACTCTATTTTATAGCCAATCACTATATCACTAAACAACGTGTTAGACCACACACCAAAAGTGTTCCAAGCCGTGCGCGACGCAATCGCGTAATTAGCGCTTAGTCCTGCATATTGGCCGGAGGCTACGGGTGTTCGCCCCCAATGCATTTCAGTTCTAACCAGGGCAATATTCAGTATTTCGTTCTTATAGAACTCTTCAGATAGGCTAAGAACCCTATTACACTTACATTTCCTTAAAACTTTGACGTCTTCTACCGCCTAAACGAAGCCGGGTAGCTCTTTTATTCTTAAAGTTAGCGGGTGCTGTTTTCGCGAAGTGATGCTACTTTTGCGTGAAACGAAAGATGCCGCAGACAGGATTTTCACGGCAATCTTAGTTTGTTAGATACAGGGGCTTATTTCGTTTAAGTTACTAAATTATACTTTTTAGATTACGTGTTTTAATTTTTTATTAGATCAAGCTATTATATTTTAAACAATACCTTGCCAGATGAATAACCAATGGGCAACACTTCTTGACATTATAGAAAATATTTTATTATAGATTAAATTATTCAATTATATTAAATCTTACATTATAAGAAGAATTGATAAAAATAACAAGAATTAAAGTTATTATTCCAATCGTAAACCATCATGTTGAATACAATACCAGCATACTTTTCTTACTCTGCGTAAAGCATTAAGTAAAACAAGGAGTCGACCCGCTAAATTCCTGAATTCCCTTTCTGTGGCAATTCTTAGATCCTGCATCATATGATGTTTGGTTTCATAAATTTTATTTTCTAGATGGCCCTATAAGACAAAAATCCATTACCGACAGATCCGGGGATCTAGCGGGCCATTTTATGGGACTTCGTGTACGCTTTGGAAAGTTAGTTTTTAAATAAGGCCAAATGATTCGGGAATTATGGGCAGGAGCTTCATCTTGATGCAAGAACATGCTATTTATCTGATTCAAAGGCACATTTTCACTATCTTCTGGTATAACATTCTCCAGTACTTGTAAATAACGATCTGCGATGAGAGTTTCTTCATATATGTGATATTTAATTATTGATCCAATAATGAAGCAAGAGACGCTGAACCCGAATCTACCCTGTCGCTCGCGAGTTGGTTTTCTTGTCTGATATCAGTTATCTGCACTGCTAATGAAAACTTCACCAGATCATATAACTTCTTTGTTTAAATTTTGCAAATACCAGTTACAGAAAATGAGTTTTCGTACAAATTGTGTACGAGTTTAAATTTAAATGGCACTTATTTTCTACGCTTGCCAAGACATTTATTTTCTGGATTTTTTGTTGTTGCTTATTGTAAACTTTTTGCCACGGCTTGAAGACTTCTCCGAAATTTATTAAATTAGTTTTAATGCGGTTAAATATCACTTTATGGAGTTGTCTCCTTTCCAGATACCTATACATAATAATATGAATATAAAAATCAAAGATTATAACATTTAATGATACACCTATATATCCAAATACATTTGCGTAGCTTCATCACAATCTTAATTACATTCTATGAAACAAAAATTATATCATATTTGTGGCGGTTTTCAAAAGGTTCGTTGGCAGCCATCTTATAGGAAAATAAATAACTGAATAATATATCTAAAACTCACAAAATAATAACTCAACTACGAATAATATGTAATAAGTTGAAAATTGACACCAGTAGTAGATATAGAAGCAAAGGTCTTATAATAATTTGAGACTTTCACAGTAGCATTTTGAAAGTTTTTTTTTGTAAATTTTGCTTTCCACGGCCTCCTAAAAAAATTTAAACATGCAAACTAAAAAGTATAATATAACGGCTTAAACGAAAAAAGAATTATTAAGTATTATACATCGTTGAAAAGCCCTTAATAATCGGAATGCAATGGTCTATGAATATATGGAATGTTCCATTAAAAAAACACAAGTTTGATTTATATCTAAAAAACAGTAGTACTTAGAGAAAAACTAACAACGTCAATGAATTTTACGTAAAAAACTTTATTTGAATCAATATTTACCTTCTTGATAACTAAAAAGATAACCGAAATACGAGGAGTGTCCCAAAATGGAAAATATTCTAAAAACCTCTTTGAGAGTGTTGTGAAAATTCTGTCTGCGGCAACTTTCCTTTCACGCAAAAGTAGCAGCACCTCGCAAAAACCGCATCCCGCTAACTTTAAAAATAGCGAAGCTACCCGGCAAAAACAATTAAATCCGGACACCCTGTACACGTATTTTCCGGGCATCCTGTATAGTTATTATAAGATTTTTATAAAAAAAAATTTTACCGACTTCTAAAAGTGCGCTAAAATGTGAAAAATAACTATACATTTTTATATGAAATTGAAATTTTTAAAACCTGACAAAATGTGATTCGCATAAACAGATTAAAAATACTTTAAATATATTATTAAAAAATTAATTTGGAGCCGACTTCAAAAATTTCAATTTCATATAAAAATTTATATTTATTTTTCAATTTTTAGCGCTCTTTTAGAAGGCGGTTCAATTTAAAAAAAAATTTTCGATTCTTAGTTTCGAATTCGTCATGACATCCATAAATTATTTGAATTAAGTACCAATCGAGATTAGTGTACCTCGTAATGACTCAAAAATGCCAGAAAGTTCCAATTTTATCCAAACTTGTATATCACCCTAAAAAGAACCACTAAAAATTTTTTGATTCTTAGAGTTCTCCAAACACCAGTAACATTGTATCAAACAAATATTTAGTTCGTCATAGTAAATTCACTCTCTTAAATTTCAAATTAATATTAGATTGATAATATAGACCCCAAAACCTTCTAATATCGATATTTAAAGAACTTGAGACATAAATTTCTTAGCCCGATATATTTTATACTGCATATTGAGTTTGTATTCGCCCCAAGAATTCCCCAATATCAATTTTAGACAAAATCAGAAAACGTAAAGTTTTCAGTCCCTCATATTGTATCTTATTAACCCAACAGTTGTAAAAAATTAACTTTGTATTCGTAATATACGAACCCGAAAATCCCCTAATACCAAATCCAAAAAAATGCGTATAGGGTAAAATTTTCAACACAACATATTGGATCCGGCATATTAAATTTCAAAAAAATAGTTTTAACATCTTAATCTAATACTGCATATTGAGTTGCATACGCCCCAAGAACATCCGAATATCAATTTTAGACAAAATCGGAAAATGTAAAATTTTCAGTCCCTCATATTGTATCTTATTAACGTAATAGTTGTAAAAAATTAACTTTATATTCGTAATACACAACCCCGAAAACCCCCTAATACCAAATCTGAAAAAATGCGAATAAGCTAAAATTTTAAACCCACCATATTGGAGCCACCATGCTGAATTTCAAAAAAAAAACATAATTTTAACGTCTTAAAATAATCTAAATCTAAACCCTTCAAAGCCCCTTAGCAGCAGTTTTGAATGAAATCTAGAAATTTAAAATTTTTAGACCGTCATCTAACATATCAGATTTTCTTAAAATAATTTTATATCGCTATTTACATCCTCAAAAACTATTCAGTCCCACATTTGAACAAAATCGAAAAATGTAAAATCTTTAGTCTGCTATTTTGGATTTGCCAGATTGAATTCTAAAAAAATACTTTCAAATTCATAATTTACACCCTCAAGAACCCCCAATATCAGTTTTGGAGAAAATCGAAAAATATAAAATTTTTAGGACGTCATATTGAATCCGCCAGATTGAGTTTTTCAAAGAATATTTTAAATTCGTAATTAACACTAACAAAAGTCCTCCAATACTGATTTTAGACAAAATCGAGATATGTAGTATTTTTAATCAGCTACCTTGGATCCACTATATTTAATTTTTTTTTAAATAATATTAGATTCACAATGTGCGATCCCAAAAACTCCTCATATCAATTTTGAAAAAAATCGGACAAAAATGATTTTTATCCGCCATATCGGAGACGCCATATTGAATTTTTTAAAAATAATTTCAGATTAGTTATATGCGACCCCGAAAACTCCCGCATACCAATTTTGGAGAAAATCGGACAAAATTGATTTTTCATCCGCCATATTGAATTCGCCATATTAAATTTTTTAGAAATAATTTTTGATTCCTCATGTGTGACCCCGAAAACTCCCCCGTACCAATTTTGGAGAAAATGGGACAAAATTGATTTTTTGTCCGCCATATTAGATACGCCATATTTAATTTTTTGAAAATATTTTGGATTGGTTATGTGCGACTTCAAATACTCCACCAAATATTGGGATTCGCGATATTGAAATTTCCAAAAATATTTTCAGATTCAGTGTGTATGCTCCCGAAAATTCCCCCATGCCAATTTTGGAGAAAATCAGACAAAATTAATTTTTTTGGCCGCCATATTGTCAGCGCCATCTTGGATTTTACTTCGCCAATTTCGTCCAAAAAAATATGGGACCACCGAACTTCATGAACATAGCGTAAAAAAATTCATTCAAATCAGTGCCTCCGTTCCGGAGTAATCGGTGTACATATATAAAAAAAAGATACATGGTCGACGAATTGAGAACCTCCTTCTTTTAGAAGTCCGTTACAAAGTCAAAATGTACATCCTGCATATTCAGCAATTTATTTTAAACAGGAAACTATCAAAAATTTATTAAAATACGTATTTTAATTTATCTAAACATCAACAATCAATATGCATTTGGTCCACTATACAGCAGCCCATAACACACCATTGATTCTTTACGACTCCACGTCGCTTATTTGGTAAGAAATTAGAAGCCCGTTTAGACGTTTAAGACCCGTTTTTTTCTTCTTTGACCACTGGTCAACGCATCTATTTAGCACTGTTGTTTGCAAGCTGCCTTTACAATTTGCCCGATGTTTACAGATTTCGCCCCTTTGTGTTTACATGGCCGCCTACGCCGGCGACGCAGGGGTCTGAGGAATCTTTAAGAATACGAACGATTTTCATTTTGGCGGTAACTACTTGCGACATAAATCATTTTTATTGGGTGCCGGGTGTAGGGAGGCTTAATATTTGCTTAAATTAATAAAAGCCTTTACGTCTTCTACGATTATTATTATATCTGAAACGTTTATTTGATCAAGTGCTTTTTCGTAAGTAATATTATTTAGAGCATAGCCGTGAAGTAATGAATATTTGAACTAATATCTTCTTTAGTTAACGTGGTGACGTCATTTAAAAGGGATAATTTAAATATAATAAATTATTTTTACGAAAAAAAACTGAACCGACTTCAAAATATTGCACTGAAAACTATAAAATATATTGTAAATTGTTTTAAATTACAAGCAGCTCAATAATTGAGAATCACTCATTTACCCAAGGGCGGATCCAGAAAATTTTTTTGGGGGGGGGCACAAACAAAAAACCCAAGCTCCCAACCCAAAACCATATATTACACGCGCGGTGAGCTCGACATTCATTAAATAGCAAGCAAGCAAGTTTTTTGCTTTAATAAATTTCTAAGCTAAAACCCCAGCTCCTGAAAAACGATTTTTTTTTCGATTCACTGACTTGAGTTTTAAAATTTTCCATTCATTTATAACATTTTTTTTGCCCCGATTACCCCTGCCTGGATCCGAGCTTGATTTACCTGGCACTTTTCGGAAGTCGGTGCGGTACTACTTGAAGGAGTGTGGCCGCAAAATGCTGACATATAATTTACTGGACAAAAAAAAGGTTTGTCTTAGTCCTATTCGGTTTTGTAGGAAATGTTAGATAATTTAAGGTTCTTCCCCTTTTCAGTCTAAACATATAAAGGTTGTCCGGGAAAATATGGAAAATCTCCCGGATATGAAAAAAAAACACGTAAAAGAAATACTACACGTTCATATAAACTTTTTTCGTATAGGCCTCCTCTTCGGAGATATGGATTTCCAAAGAGTTTTATTTCAACTTTTTCTTAATATGATGTATACCAGGTAAGATCCTTCAAATTACTATCCAAGAACGTATTATGAATTACTCACAGCTGCAGCGATGGACTAGCTGTAACACTCATGACCCCATTTTTTTACGCCCTGTATGATAAGAAATTTGGTCAACGTTTTTTACATACCTTTAACTATGCACTAAAAATTAAGTACTCTTCATTCATGTAGCTAATCCTAACCGTTTTCGAAAAAACGTCATTTTCTTTACATTGCTAGTTCTTTAACTTCCGTCGGGTTAAATATGAAAAAGATCAATTTTCCCCTGTCACCATAGTTTCAATAAAAAGTTAAACTAACTGCTATTTAAAAACTTCGTAAGAGAGTCCAGCATTGTCTCCAGGAAATCTGATACACTCGCGGACATAACGAATTGAGGACTGCTGTACACATTAACTCAGCATTGTTCCTTATTTGATAACAATGAAAAGTGATTCTCCGTATAAGTTTTTCCCTACTATCGACCGGAGTGGAACACACCAAGGTTTTGAGGTGTCCCCACAGGTACAAAAACCCACGACGTTGGGTTGGGAGCTCGAGGCTGCCAGGCAACAAATCCTCCTCTACCTATCCAATGGTTTGAATAGATGTTATTCAGGTGCTCCCGCACAGCAACGTTGAAATTAGGTGGTACTCCATCGTGCATATAGTACATACTTCGGCAGGTTTCAAGTGGTAAGTACTCTACTAAATAGTAAAAATGTTCTGGGTAAAATCCAAATAATGTTCTTCATTCAGTCGTGCCGGCAATACGAATGGTCTAATCAAAAAAGTGCCAGTGATTCCTGCCCAGACATTAATAGATTGGAACTGAAATTGATGATGCGAAACAATAGTTACATGAAGATTTTCGTCAGCTCATACATGTGAGTTGTGTGAATTTATGATACCATTTTTGGTAAACCCTGCTTCATCCGTGAAGAAAATAGTGCTAATGAAGTTTATATTATTTCATTGGTGATCCAATAGCCATTTTGCAAACTGCATTCTATGGGAAAAATCCTCAGAAATCAGTTTATGCACTTTTTTCCAATGATGTGGATATAACATCTGTTCTTGAAGAACTTCATATACAATTGTTTTCGACATATTAGACCGCTGATAATTTTGGAGTGCTCGTTGAAGAAGTGTCATCCACAGGATTTAAAATATTTTCCTCTAATTGCGGCGTACGTTCTGTTCTTCCCCGACCAGTATCGGTATCTCTTTTCCCAAAATTTCCTAAAATTAGAAAGAAATATAATAATATTACCTTATTAAATGGAGTCTCCCACCATTTTCCCCTAGACGTTAGTCAACTCGTTGCACTGTTTTCTGATCTCGAAGATTACGATTAGGATATCTGTGGTGATATAACCTTCTGGCATCCAAAGTATTGCAAGATGCAAGACCATACATCAGATGCATATCTGCATACTCAGTAAACGTGTATTCCATATTTCGAATTATTTCACAATCAATTTTACCATGAAATCCAAAAAGTTGACACATTGAAGTAGTTATTGTTGTATCACTCTAATTCTGACAATTTTTTTTACTTTCTTTTTTTGTAGATTGAGATAATGTGGCCTTATCTCAATTGTGTAGGGGATTCTTGATCATTGATACATTTATTAAATATCCAGGTAGTAATGTTAAAATGCTTTGTTGTTCCACCTTTTAGTAATTCTGTATAGATGCTCTCAAGTCCACATAACTTTCCATTTTTTTATAGAAACAGAGTTACTATCTATTGCAACTTATTCTCCTTGTCCGTTAATGACAGCTGTTTCTCCCATATACTCAACCCACTTATCACTTAGCAATTCTTGATAATACAAAATTGTTTGTGTTTAGATATTATTTCAATTGATACTGTTTGTTGTCCTGCATTCTTTATGGTTTTTCTTTACTTCCAAGCTTGACAGAATTTTCTTTAGTCAATGTTTTTCTTTACATTTATTCTCCCATATTTCGTTTTTTCTCTTGAATTTTTTGTACTTAACCATTACATATTTCTCTGTTTCTTAATTTTCATAAAATCTTTGATTTCATTCCTTCACCAAGTCTTGTTGCTTATTTTTCTTTCTTTGTGTTCTAATGTTTCACTTGCTGCTTTGTGTAGACTTTTAGTAATATTTTGGTATACTTCAGAGAATGATTGTTTAGATTTATTCAAGTATTCATCTAATCTCCGTTGGTATAAGAATCTAGTTCTTTCTCCGTCTAAGCTGACAAACTTTTAATCGGGATAATTCGCTGTTTACTTATTTAAATCGATGAATAGATATAATAGCTATTTTTGGAAACTTTGATTTCAAACCTAAGTCTCTTGTATTCGGACTGGGATTGTTTTTAACTCCTTTTAGAATGTTTTCCTCAAACTCCGGTTTCTGAGTCGTAAGATTCAGCGCGTAAACCATCATTACATGAGCAAAACTATCGATTTCGCGAAGATTCCTTTTAACAGAAGCAAATATTTGGTAGTTTTGTACGCATCATATTTGGAAACCTTTCTCTGTATACTCCTACCAACTCCTGACCATTTCCTTAGCAATAACCTTACACTAATATAAGTTCCGTATTAGTGTAATGATAAATTTAAAGATTAAATGATGAAACGCTAAAACTTTGTCAGAGTGAATTGTTGAAAAATACGCTTTTGTAACTAAATCATTATTAGTTCATTGCTTTGTAAATTTTTATTGTTGATAGTTTGTTGGCCTTTAAACACATGAAAAATTTCTAGACCTAGTCCTAAGCCTAGATAAAGTGTGAAAGGGACTACGACAAGTCTCAGTACGTATGTACATACTAGGACACAAAAAAGATATGAAGCTTTAGATGTAGGTAATTGCTGGTGGTGCTCTCTGCAATATCAATAGAGACTGTAATCAGATGTTAATATCTCCCCTAAAAAGATCGGAAAATCAAATTTAGTACAAATCAAGCTATTACATTAGAAAACACGACTTTTTGCCGTTAATCCAATTATATATTTTCCGTATCTCTCATTCTATTAGATCGAAATATCTAAATAAATGATAACCTAAAAATTTGTTATATTTTTGACGGTTTATCAAAAAAAAAAATTTTATGTAGCCATACTAACAAAATATACCCCCACCTCAGTATATTTCCAATTCAATATTGTTGGTTTGTTGGCATTTAATATTGCTACAACACTTACTACAGTTAATGGCGGTCTAGTTCTAGTAATTTTTTTAATCATGTTATTGATAATTGCTCTAGTTTATTTTTATACGTTTTAATTTTAGATTTACACTATGAATCCAAAGTGCTCAAATTCATCGTATCTCTTTGTTTTATTTGTGGACAGTTTACTTTACGTTCAAATCGAGAATGGCCTACGTCGGTACTACAGAACATTTACGAGTTGTATTTTGGTTTCAAAATTCCTGAGTCTATTAATAAACCTTGGGCACCTAGTTATTTTTGCTTAAGATGCATATGTTATTTTAGAGAATGGTTTGAGGGTACTCACCCATCAATGTCCTTTTTAAACCTCTAATTTGGAGGAAACAAAACGATCATGTGGCTGACTATTACTTCTGTTTAATGAAACTCAAGGGATATACTTATAAGACAAGAGATCAAATTGTATATCCTGATGTGAAGCCAGTAACTAAACCGCTTCCTCATACTGAAGACTGCGCACATCCCCAAGCTCCAATGACGGAAAAAATTGCAGAGTACATTATATTAAGTGACATCGATTCAGTATCTTCAATACAGACCACCTCTCAGTCACAAGATTTTGCTGTAAATGAAAATGAATCTTATTTAATACGTTAAAGTGAACTAAATGATTTAGTTAGAGACCTAAATTTGTCCAAAGTTCAATTTGAACTATTAAGTTCCAAGCTCAAATGGAATTTACTTCATCCAAGTACACAAGTTTCAGTGTTTTGACAACGCGATGATGAATTTGTAGACTTTTTTAAAGAGAAAAGTGGTCTTACATATTGCAGTGATGTGCAGAGACATGAATATTCTAAGCTATGACTATTCACCAGATGAATGGAGATTATTTATTGATTCTTGAAAGTTAAGTTAAAAGCAGTCGTACTGCATAATCTTTCATCTGTGGCTTTAGCACATGGTATACACATAAAAGAAACATATGCTAATTTAAAAAATCTGCTCGAGAAAATTCAGTGCAACAATCATTGACTGACTGACTCCGTAGCACTACAAACCAGGGTGGGTCTTGGCTGCCTCGACTATCTGCCTCCATCTGGAACGGTCTTGTGACAGCTCCCTCCATTCTTGCTGGTCAACTTCAAGGATAGCTAGATCCTTGTGGATGTTATCTCTCCATCTAAGCCTAGGTTTTCCCAGTGGTCTTTTTCCTTATGGTGCTTCCTCCCATACCCGTTTTATTAGTCGATTGTTTTGATTCCTTTGTATATGACCTGCCCATCGTAGTCTTCTGGACTTTATTTCTTGAATGATGTCAGGGCTTTGATATATTTGCACAAGCTCTATGTTGCTTCTCATTCTGTGACGACCTGTTTCAAGGTCTATATATTATGCGCAGGATTTTTCTCTCAAACCTTCTTAGCAGCTCCGTATCGTGGACTGTCAGGGTCCATGTTTCACTGGCGTAGATTGTTACTGGTCGTATTATTGTTCGATAAATTTCGGTTTTTGCCTTTCTAGTGATAAATTTTGACTTCAGCAAGGTTTGTATCGCAAATGTACATTTATTTGCTTGTGTGATGCGGTGTTTAATCTCTTCCTGCATATTATTGTTTGCCGTTATCACTGCGCCCAGGTACTTGAAAACTCGCACATGGTCAAAATTATAGTCATCCATGGTGACGTTATGCCTGATTCTGTCTCGGGCGGGGTTGCGGGAGACGTGCATGTATTTGGTCTTTCCTTCATTTATTCGGAGCCCTATTCTCTGAGCTTCTTTTTCTATCTTTATGAAGTTTTCCTTCACACTGACTGTGCTTTCTCCTATCGCGCCTATATCATCCGCGTAGGCCAAAATAAGTTTAGGGCCACTTGGCCCAAAAACCTCCGCGTCAACTGATACTGTTCTTACGGCTTTCTCCATTGCAAGGTTAAACAGTACTGGCGACAAAGCATCTCCCTGTTTTAATCCTCTGTTCATAGAAAATGTTTGGCTACACTATCCTTCAATTTTGATACAGCTTTTTGCCCCCTCCAGGCACGCTCTCCACAGTCTAATCAGCTTGTGGGGGATTCCAAATTCTTGAAAAATATGTGCGGATCTTAAAGTTGTCAGAATATTGCTTTATGACTATTTTTGTTTTTTTAAATAAACATATTTTTTTAAGAAAACGAATGTTTAAATTTTTTTGACACATATATATTAACTAAAAAAAAATAGTTGAGAACAACGGCAATTTTTTTTGTTGTCCAGTGTTATTAAGATAAATATTTACAAAAAAGTTTAAGAAACTTTGATACCTGGTATTATCAACTTTTGGACTAAGATAAATTTGGCTAAATCCTTATATTTTAGCATCAGAAATTTGCTCTAGCGTTTTGGTACAGACTTTTTAGAGACACCTTGTAGAAGAAGCTCTACCTCTGTTTCTATGGTCTGTGTTAAAAGAAAAGAGTAATCTTAAGTATGTAATTATCAAGACATTAAAATTACTTGTCACAGGCAAAAGCTAATGACACATATAAATTTTAAAAATGATAAAAATTAAGGAATCCAATTAAAACCGAAACTGGACTTACAGAGATAGGAAACAAATTTTAAAATCTTAATAAAAACCATAAAACTAATGACAGTGCCAAGTAAATTAGTATTTTTATAGAATAAAATATCATTCGAGAACCATTAAGATTCGTAGGTAGATCTATTTAGATCAATTTAACATTTTTATATTTATTTGGTGATAGTTGTCGCAAGATAGCACAGTAGGTAGTTACTTTTAATTTTATAAAACTAGTTCTAATTTAAATTTGTTTATATTGGAATTACTTTCACTTGAATGCGTTGGCTCATTAAGATTGTTCGTAGGATAAGTTTTTTAATGTATCTATTACATAAAAATTCTTAATTTCAATAAAAGGTCTCTTTAATGCTGGACATTTTTTTCCTGTTTTTATTGTTTTTCATCTATTTTAGAATACATCTATATTACTTTATATGAACCAACAGGATTAGACAAACACTAGAAAAATTTAAAATTCCGATATTATAATGTATGATATAATACAGAATATTTTCAAATCATAAGAATTCATATAAACATACGTCTGATAATGCTTCGTTTTTAAAAGAGAGTGTGTTAAATTTTATTATTTTTATTTTTTTTTTAAATTTATATAATTTCTTTTTAAAAATAATTAAGTAAATCTGGAACAAATATCACTATTTATAGATCTCATAAAAATTATTATTATCTGAATTAATATACAGAGTGGTACTTTTTTCCGGCTCTGTAAAATTTTACCTTCTCTAACTTTTGTTTCGGGTGCCACTGACTCTATTTGATTATTCAGTTAGCTTTCCCATCTTATTGTGAATCTTTTTTGTCTCTCAAGTTTTCTTTTACATACTCTTAATGTAAAATAAGTAAAAAAAAAAATAGTGAAAATGGCAGAGTTTACAAATGTTGAAATGTCAGATATGCATTTTGTTTATAGTCGTGGAAACGGAAATGCATTAGAAGCCCAACGAATGAATTATATCCACAGCGTAGGTTACCTTATTGCAA
The DNA here is from genome assembly GCA_034092305.1 of Diaprepes abbreviatus. NCBI lineage: Eukaryota > Metazoa > Arthropoda > Insecta > Coleoptera > Curculionidae > Diaprepes > Diaprepes abbreviatus. The sequence goes on along the minus strand of JASJET010000012.1, from coordinate 7,092,510 downwards.
CACATTTGCTCGTCTTCATCAGCGTTTACGAGAAAATGGTACACTTATAAAACGAACTTCTGATTGTGGACGTCCTCGGGAGATAAGAACTGTAGCGCTAGAGGAAGAAGTTCTTAATTTAATAAAAGAATTTCCTAAAACAAGTACGAGAAAAATTGCCAATATATTAAATATAAGCAATTTCACATTATTTTGAATTTTAAAAGAACACTAATTGTATCCCCATCATATCTAGCGAGTGCAGGCCAGTGGATACTTTAAATGATCACCCAGTCTCCCCTATTTTACTTCTTATTTTGTTTACTGATGAGACAAACTTTTCAAGGGAATCCCTAAGAAATTTTCATAATAATCACATTTGTGCTGAAGAAAGTTTGCATGTATTTCTTGAAGTAAATTATCAAGATCAGTTTTCATTAAATGTATGGATTAGTGTCCAAGGATATTATCTAACTGGCCCATGTTTCCTTCCATTAAGGTTAAATGGAGACCAATACTGTGACTTTCTGAAAGTTACCTGCTCTTTTTGAAGAAGTTCCTATTCAAGTTAAAAAAGAATTAAGTTTATGCATGATTGCGCTCCAGCACATTTCAGTATGACTGAAACCTAAAAAAGTAATAACTAATTAATAACTACACGGTCAACAAATAGAAACAAAATTGAAAACAGCCTGGAGAAAAAAGCCACAAAAGGAGAAAATGGAAAGGAACACTAACAACGCGAACTCAATCCAGAAATCTAAAAACATAGTAAATTAGCAAAAGAAAGCAACAGAAAAAAATTTCTCACTAAATGTAAACATCTGCAATTAGTACCCAAATTTATAAAAATCAAACAAAAAAATTACTCATTTCATAACAAAAAATATAACGAACAATTCAAACGAGCATTGCATATCTTTTACATCCATATCTTAAATATACATATTAGTGACGCTTATTCCAAAATAAATTTTTTAAACAAATCGATGAATACCATTAAAAATGCACTTAGCGGTTTGTTTAACTCAAAATTTCTTGAAAATTTTTACGAAAATCAAAATAAAAGATTCAACATAATCTCTGATAGAATTAAAAATAGACATATCAATAAAATAAACATTTTAATGAACCAACAAAATATAATACAAGAAAAACTAACACCAAATGAAAACTGGATAAAAAACTTATCACAAACCGTTATATCTAAACATATAAAATACATACTCTCGTTAGGACAAAAATTCTCTTTTTCTTTACCCAAAAATCGTTTTCCCTGTGAAAACATCATATCGAACATTGAAAACACCATAGAATCACTAAGTATTGAAAACAAAGAAATAGTTCGTAATAAAATTTGTAATATATTAACAAATTATAAAAACAAAATTCTCTACTCTAGTAAAAAAATTAATAACCAGATTAAATTTTACATCAAAGAAACCAAACAATTTTTAAAAAGTAATCCAAACTTATACATTTTAACTGCCGACAAATGTAATAAAACTGTTATTATGGACAAAGACGACTATAACGCAAAAATGTATAACCTGCTAAATGACACCTCCACCTATAAAAAAAAAACCACAATCCAACTAGTAGGATACAATCTAAGGTCAATAGACTTGTAAATGATTGGTTTAAACGAAACCTAATAACAAAAGAATTAAAGACTAAGCTTAATTGTAATAATGGTCATGCTCCCTACATATATGGCTTTCCAAAGTTACATAAACCAAGCACCCCACTTGGTCCTATTGTTAGTAATATACAGTGACCCACATACAATTTATCAAAATACTTATCTGATATTATCAGTAAACTTCTAGGTAAAAATGATTATTTTGTCAAAAACTCATGGGAATTCTGCGACTATATTAAAAATAAAACTATCCCTCAAGGTTACATATTAGTATCATTTGATGTGGTATCCCTATACACTAATATCCCCATTAACTTAGCTATTCAAAGCATAGAAAATTATTGAGAAAAAATAGAAAACTTCACACCATTAACGAAAAATGATTTTATTGAAGCTACCAAATTATGTTTAACGCAAACCTTTTTTCGCTTTCAAGATTTTTTCTTTTCACAAATCTACGGTGTTGCCATGGGTTCACCAATATCTGCAACAATAGCAAACCTCGTCATGGAACTTCTAGAAGAAAATGTAATTAAACAACTAAATTACAAACCTTTTTTCTTTAAAAGATACGTTGACGACTGTATATTATGCATACCGGAAGACAAAGTTCAATACACCCTCAATAAATTCAATAGTTATCATAATAAAATACAATTTACATTAGAAAAAGAAAATAATAAAGCCATTAATTTCCTCGACATTACTCTTCAATATGATCACAATGGTAAAATAAAAACTAACTGGTACACAAAACCGGTATGGTCAGGGAGATACCTAAATTACAATTCTGTAGCAGCTATAAAATACAAAAAGACTGTGGTCACAGCACTAACCGATAGAGCTATCAAGTTTTCCCATCCACAATTTAAACCGCAAAATTTAAAAAAAAATTAAAGAAACTTTAGCGAAAAACAATTATCCAAAGAAATTTGTTGAACCCATAATAAAAAGCCGAGTAGAAAAACTCTATAACAATAATCAATCAACAAAAAGCAATTTTCCACCAACCCAAAAATACGTATCATTGCCGTATATACCAGAAATTACAAATCCCATTAAAAAAGTGTTAAAACCATATCATATCCAAATAGCTGAAAAACCTTCTAATAATTTTAAAAACCTTTATACAAAACTTAAACCCGATATCCCTAAAGACGAACAAACAAATGTCATTTACAAGATCAATTGCTTAGATTACAACCAAACATACGTCGGTCAAACCAAGCAGTATTTAAAAAATAGAATAGAAAATCACAAATACAACATTAGGCATCAATAACGATAAAAAAAAACAATTAAAGAAATGATCCATATTAAAAGAACACCCTGTACAATGAATTTCAGAACGGACACAAATGACCTGAGTAATGTATATACCAATCTAATAGGGCAATAAAATTACAGATGGTCCAGAAACTTTCAAATCCTTTGGTAGTACTCTGTCAAAAGCTAAACAAACCAGATGTGTAAAAAATGCATTAAAAAAATAATAGTTTTCTTTATTTATATTTATATTAAAAAAGAAATTTTTAATTATATTTGTATTAAAGTAATAAAATAGTTAAATGTAAGTTATTCAAGTGAACCACCTGTTAACATTAGCTAAGAAATTAAAATTTTCAGTTTATATAACATAAATTTACATATTCCTTTTCGTATTTACAATAATTCTCTGAAGATGGTTTAATCAATAAAATAAACCGAAACGTCAGAAAAAAACATGTGTTAATTTTTTATAAAGTAATAGTATGACCGAAACTCAAAAAAGTACAAACTAATTTCAGTATTAAAGTACGCCGTCACATAGAGGCAGTGCATCCAAATCGTTGGATAGATCGACGAGGCACTCATCACTGGCCTGCCCGATTTCCGGATCTAAATCCTTTGGATTTTTGCATCTGGGTTTTCTTTAAATCTTTGGTTTATACATTTCCTCATGAAGATGTTGAAGATTTGAGAAATCGCATTATTAGCCTTGCGAATAGATAAGTAATATTCCAGAATTATTTCAACGAATACGCTCTTCAATAAGACGAACATCGGATTCTTGCATTATGGCTGAGGGTGGTCATTTTCAACATTTGTTGTAATTTCTGTTATTAATATTATATTACTGTTGTTTAAATTCTGTTATTATTAATATTTTTTTAGTCCCTGTTGATTAAAACAAATATGAATGAAAATTATGTGGAAGTCACCATTCAAGAAGTAGAGAAAGCTATAAAATCCTTAAAAAATAGAAAGTTTCCCGGACAAGACGGAATTCATAACGAATTGTTGAAATACGGAGGACAGCGACTAACACAGGAACTCACAAGCTTCATTCAAAAAATCCTGACACAATGCAAAGTACCAGATAGGTGGAGAACCAGCACAATAATGCTTATGTTTACGAAAGGTGACAAACAAGAACCAGGGAACTACAGGGGTATTAATCTACTGGACACAACTCTGAAACTCGTTACGAAAATAATCAAAAATAAAATTAATTCGGTTACAACACTGGAAGACGAACAGCAGGGATTTAGATCAGGAAGGTCTTGCGTTGATGCAGTATTTATTCTATGACAGATAGTCGAAAAATCTATAGAATACAATAAACCAACATTTTTATGCTTTATAGATCTAACAAAAGCATGCGATCGCATAAAGCTAGATGACGTAATCCACCTGTTATATAAGAGAAATATTCCTATCAATATAATTCAGACCATCGAAAACATATACGCAAACAATAAAGTTCAGATTCGCACTAACGGTAAATTATCTACACCCATACCAGTCAACAGCGGTATTAGACAGGGAGACTCGCTTATTCCTTTGTTATTTAACATAACAATGGACGAAATAATAAAGGACTTGGTAGAGGATATAAAATGGGTGATACAGAAATAAAAATTCTCTTTTACGCTGATGACGCTGTGAAATGTGCCGAAAATGAAGACGACCTCCAGAGATTGTTAAATACCTTTAATCTTACGGGAAGAAAATATAATATGATTATCTCAGCCGAAAAAACTAAATGTATGACAACTTCAAAAGAACCCCTCCGATGCAAACTAGAACTAGACGGTCGAATAATACAACAAGAAATGAGCTTCAAATATCTAGGAATCGACATAACTAGTTATGGAAACATCGAAGATGAAGTAAGAGGGCAGATGGCCAAAGCAAACAAAGTGGTGGGTTGCCTCAACGACGTGATCTGGCGAAACAAACACTTACAACAAGAAACAAAGGTTCGGATCTACAAAACCACAATTAGACCTATTATGACATACACCTCAGAAACACGGCCAGAGACGACAAAAACGAAACAACTATTGGAGACTACAGAAATGAGAATACTTCGACGAATAACAGATCGCACGAGATAAATCGCCTAGTGGTACATGCAGTAGAGGTCGACCGCGGAAAAGGTGGAGCGATAATTTAAGCCCAGAATGAGGAAAATCGAAGAAGGAACAGGTCAGGGACCTATTATAGAAGGTAGAAGAAGAAGAAGATGAATGAAAATTGAATAAAACAAATACATTATAATTTTTTTTTATGTATTTTCCTTTTTCGAGAGGGTAAAATTTTAAAAAGTACCACTTTCTATATTGTTTCACATAAAAATATTTTTTTTGAGAACCGTAAAAAGTATTATGTGTTCTAAACTTGACTTAATTATCTTTAAAAACAAATGTCATAAATTTAAAACCTAAAAATAATAATAAAATTTAACACCCTCTATCTTAAAAATTATGCATTTTGGGACATATGTTTATATGACCTTTTATGGTTAAAATTAGCTCAAGAAGAACTCTTTAAAATTTTTCGCACGTATTCGGAAACACCCTGTACATGGTATTTTAAATATCAAGGATTTGTTACAATTAAATCGGAGAATTTTTAATTTTATTGCTGTCCAACTGATTTTTGGTATTTATCGCTTTTTGTTTCAGGGCCGCCCAGTGGGGAAAAATAGACAAAAGTCTGCATCAGAAACAAATTTTAAAGGATATGGATAACATTTTTAAAAATTTTTCAGGACAACGTATTCTTACGGTACACTTGCGATAATACACTAATCCATGAACCCTAAACCCATAAACCTCATACCCATGAAGCCCAAATCCATAAATCCCAAACCATTAAACCTCAATCACGTTTTTCCCCTATCCATAAAGCTCAATCCCATAAACCCCACACCCATAAACTCATGAATCACAAACTGAAAAAATCCAATCCCGTTAACCCTGAACCCGTGAACCCAAACCCCATACCCATAAACCCACAACGTCCAAACCTATGAACCGCGAGGTCTTTACGGTTACGGCATTAAGCTTTTTGAGTATGGAATTAACGGGACTAAAATTTAAGGGTTTGGGATTTATGCATTCAGGCTTCGTAGGTATGGAATTCATGGATTTGGGTTCATGATTAGGATATTGTGGCAGGTACACCGTTAGAATACGTTGTTCTTAGTAATTTAAAAAAAATATTCAGATCCTTTAAAATTTGTGTCTCCTGCACACAGTGGCGTAAATAACGACCCCGCAGGCCCCGCGGTGCGGGGGGGGGGCAGCTATTCCAGGAGCGCTCTCAAGTTCCTTGATGAAAATGAATAAATATGAAAGATCAAGACGGGTGCAAAATAGTACGGGGGAGGGGGCGCACATAGTCATAATTACGCCACTGCATGCACACTATTATTGTCCATTTTTCTCACTATGCGGAGTGTTTCTGACTGACTAGCTCACTGACATATCAATTCACAGCTCAAAATATTAAAGATAGAATAATGAAATTTTGGGAAAAGTTTCACAACCTCGTGTCGGCAACCATCAAGGATAAGATTTTCAAAATTCTCACTGCAAAAGGGTAAGAAGGGGTAAATTGTCTTCGAAAAATATACCGATTTCTCTTGATCAATAAGAGAACAGCTGTTGCATCAATTCAATCTCCAGACAATACAATAGCTTTTAACTTTCGATCATGAGTTGAAACTAGATCTGTCGATTCATTAATGAAGACGCACATGATGTAAATTTTCGTAAAAAAAATTTTTTACCGATGAACGTTGCTTTTCAAGAGTGGATATGACAAATTTAAATAATGAACATGTGTATGCTGACGAAAACCTGCATACAATAAAAGTTGTGCCTTATCAACATGAATTTAAAATTACCGTATGGACAGGAACCGTTGACAGATTTATTATTACCTTACCTTACCATTTCATGTAGCGCCAGATATATTAGACAACTTTTCATTGGCTACTAGACAAAATATGTGGTTCAACTGTAAGAAATCATCTAAATGGGAATTGGCAAAATCGATAGATCGGCAGAAAGAATTATACTCCTACAAAATGACCCCCTCGCTCACTGGATTTAACGCCTATGGATAACTTCTTATGGGAAACTCTTAAACGGATCGTATACCATAAACTTAATAAATAAAATTTTTCTGTTTTGGTTTCTCACTGACTTTGTGGGTTATTCATATTGTACTTTGCCAGTCCGTTCTTATATTATTATCATTGTTAACTTATTACTATGTAAATTTTTATTGTTGTTGATCTGTTGATCCTTAAATACGCTCAAAATTTCTTGGACCAATCGTAAACCTAAATCACTATCACTACATAGTATAAAACAAAGTCGCTTTCTCTGTCCCTATGTCCCTTTGTATGCTTAAATCTTTAAAACTACGCACCGGATTTTGATGCGGTTTTTTTCAATAGATAGAGTGATTCAAGAGGAAGGTTTATATGTATAATAACATCCATTAAATAGTGGAGAAATACTGTTATTTTTGAGGTTTCTAATGTGATGTCGTTAATTATCATATTTTTTTCCGCTTACATTGCCAACGCAGGCTGAACCCTACGAGATTTATCAAAATAATGTACTAATTATTTGTACACATTGAAAAGGTCTACAGAAAACTCCGCGATGGTATATGTCTATCTCTCATGGATATCCCACAATAACATTTTTTTGTCATTTACTTTTTACGACAAATAATGGCAAATTTTGAAGCGATTTTAACCAATACAGCATTAATCCTTATCCAATGAAATAGCTTAAATACATTGTTGATTTAATATAGATCTATATGGTCCTTTACAGCACAAGATTTAAATGAATATTTTCGAAGATATTACAGATTTAAAATTGCGGGAAGTAGCGCTTGCGGCGGTACCGACCGGGGCGGCGGCAGCGTGCCTATAAATAGCGCGTCGGAGGCCGATGTAATAATTGTTGTAAAAATAAAATAAATAGTCACAGTTTTTCTGTAGTGTATTTAGTATCAGCATTGCACCCGTGCGAAGCCGGGGCGGGTCGCTAGTAAAGTATAAACGGAAGCAACCATGATTCGCAATAGGTACCAAAATATTTAAATTCCGTTATTTAAGCAATGGCTGCTCGAGGCGACACCTACTATAACGTTTTTGATGTCAAGGAATAAGAATTTTTAATTAGAAATGTAATATATGGAGGTACAAAAAAGTTGTGAAGCTTTAGATGTAGGCGAAGTATTGCTGGTGGCGTCCTCTGCAATGCATATCGAAATGGTAACCAGATCTTGATTTATTTTTATCCTACAAAACGCTAGAATCCTTCAGAAATTTTCTACTGAGTTTTTATAGACACCCTGTACATTCAACGCTTGCGAAATCACACCCAATGTAGATATAAATAGAGAGCTGACGATGGTTTTCTCGTATCATTTCAGTAAATATAGTATTTCACTGAGAGATCAGCATCTGAATTTTATCATCAATTTCAATAGATCTTGTAACGAGCAGCTTGCCTTTGCAATTCTTCACAGTAAAGAGAATCATATTTGACTTTGAGATTTTGTTCATTGTGTCAACTTTTACGGATATTTTATTAAACAAACCGTGTGTAATAAATGAAAGCAGGTACGGTAAAATGCTAAATTTTTCTTCTAAACTGAGAGGAAAATTCAAATTATTGTATTATATTAAATTTGCCATATTTCTTGATATCCAATAAACAGGAATTTTGATCATCATAACACTGTTTTACAGCCAGTTTGCGACTGTAGTGTAAACGGCAGTCTTTGGTTAATTTTTGGTGTCTAAATGCAAACATGATGGTAAAAATTTTCTAACTCGTAAGATTTTTGGGTTATGATTTTTATAGCAAAAATGAATGAGCATTTGAATAACGTTATTTTAAAAAGTATTTTGTAATATACCGGAGCGCTATGTTGCCAAATTTACGTTAGGTAAATTGTGCACAATCTAACAATACCACGAGGGGGTGGATGACAAGTCAACCACGAAATTTCAACCCCCTGGGACGGGAAGTACCAACTTTAACCCATATAATTCCAAATTCTACTCGGCTCGGTAGCCGAATCTACTTATGTCCCTGTATACGAGAAATAAGCCGTGGCTTTTCGATCTTCTGATACCCGATGTTTCTAGAATATACCAGAAGTACGGAACGGCTATAAAAGCAGTTGGCCGGCAATCGTATCATCAGTATTGGTTTAGCACGAGTAGTAGTCAGTATGAGATAGAGAAGTGAAGTGCGCGAACAAGCCAATAGTAGGAGCCTTGTATTAGCGTTATCTTTGTATGAAATAAAGTTAGTTGACGCCTGTAGATATAGTATCACATCTCGCGACAGTACAAAAATGTCTAAAGTACAGAAACGTGGCTGTGTTAACTCCGTGGGTAGTTTTTGCTACATATGGGGTCAGTTTACTGGAGGCAAATAAAAGCTGTCGGGTATTATTAGCTACAACGTACAACTCACAAAGCAGGGTTATTGTAAAAAATATAGAAAGCCAAAGAAGTGTCTTTCAATGATTTGGAATATTCTCAATAACTCTTAAAATGTATTTAGACGAAGGTTTTTATGTGAAATGAGTGAACCGTCTGACTATATTAAGTGATCTACAAGAAACAAATGTTATTCAAAAAATTAAACGGTACTCTCAGATGGAATTACCTCTTACACCAAAATTGATTCGTATACAAATATTGTTAAATTTACAACGTATAAAATAATTTAGTAAAAGATACATCTTGCAGGAAACGATTGGTTGCACCTGTTTTTAGGACAAAATCCAGATTTGTCAACAAGAAAAGCACCGCCTATGAATCCAGCTCGGGTCAAAAACTTAACAGACCAATTGTATCTGACTATTTTGCTAAAATTACTGAATTTATGACAATTTTGGATTTTAAAGATAAACCATAAAATTTATATAACATGAACGAGAAAGGTTGTTCTCTCACTATCTAGCATTAGCAATATGTGTTGACTGAAAAAAATGAGAAACGTGTGCATATGGTAGCGCTCGAATATGCAATTCTATTCCACCAATGCTTGTTTTTAAGGGAAAATATTTAATACCTGGACTTCCTGATAATTTATCTTATGATCTCTAGTTAAAATGGCTTACAAAGGTAGTATGGCAACAGATCTGTTCATTAAATTTCTAAAATATTTTGCTACTTACAACACAAACGGATCAGAAACCGCAGACTCTCTCGGCGTGACCCTGTTCTGTTTACAATCAAACACTACAAATGAGCTTCATTTGATAAACAAGGTCGTACTTCGCTCATTTGAAGCACTTTTAAGGTACTGGGATATATATCCCTACAGAGTTTGGTCACAATGCATGATGCCAGACAACATGATTAGTGGATTCAGAGCTACATAATTATTTCCCCTGAATCCAGAGGCAATTCCTGGTTCAACGTTTGCACCTTCATTAGTCGTAGCGAAAGGCATATCCAGTCCATAGCAGAACAAATTTACATACTAGAAGACTGCAATGCAGTGGCGCCACAAAATGTAAATTATTTTTCAGATTCTTCAGATGAGGAAAGTAATCCTTTGCCTATTTTGGCACACAATATTAAAATTAAAATTTCTACATATTCTTCTCCTGATAAATTAAACAAATCGTTTGAAGAATTGCTGCCAACTCCCGTAAATAGGAGGAAACTGGTAAAAGCTCGCAGAAAAGCTTTAAATTACAAGTCTCAGCAAGTTTTAAAAGATCTTTTTGATTCGTTTTTCTCTAGTAAGTTCAATTCCATCGATTCATAAACAACTAAGCCCCATCAATAATTTGATGTTGAATACGTTTCCTAAAGAATCTTGTGTTCTGTGCTGCTTGTGAAAACACTAACAGCAGGACATGCGAATGTGTATCAACTGTCTTACTTACTTACTTACTATGAGGCATGTGTTGGTCTTGAACCTACTGATACCGATGATATTCAGTGCTGCTAGTTCTTTGTCTATTCTACCTAAAAGAAAACTTACATTTTTAAGTTTTTTCATGTTCATGTTAACTTGTTCCTGTAATCTGATCACTTTCTTTTTTTATGTACTACCTGTCTTAATAAAATATTTTGTTTTCATAATGACATGTTGGCTTTTTCTTCCTGTTTACTCAAAATAAGTTTCAGGTAGGTGTAAGTTATACAAAGGTCACGTATATTTTCTTAAATGAATTGCTAACTGGTGGCTCTTATAACCCAACAAATATGAGCCATATATTCGCACAAAACATTTTCAAAACATTAAAATTCCATCTTGTTAGGACCGAACGAGGTAAGCGTTTGTTAACAATTTGATCTAATATTGCGGTTCTTTGAGGACTATATGGAAAAAAAGAACAAATCCCTTGTAAACTGCAAAAAAATATGCAGACACTTTTATTTGCGGACGCAGCGTTTAACATTACCAAATTTAATTGATGTGCATGACAATGCGCGTAAGCAGCATGTTTATAGTTTTCTTTGTAATTGCTTGCACCCCATTGAACGAGCCGCTCATGACTGATACGCCATCATATATTTGCGAAGTGAGTTTCTACTTATTGCCTTTGACGTGCTTTTCAAGTCCTTCAAGTATAACAGAAGACAAAGTTTTAGCGTCATGTTCTAGAGGCAGAAAAAAATCCAAAAATCGCTCAACCGGCTTGCCTCTTACCATGCATCTAAAAACAACTGTCATTTGAAAGATATTTGATACGTCACTAGTTTCGTCAGCTATTATAGACATCAGCTTCTTTTATTTCTTTAGAAATTTCCTCTTGACATAAAATAAACATTGCTTGTAAAATTACATTTTGAATGCTTTTTGACGTACATTTAAATACCGATGCTTTTTCCAAACGTTGTTTCAGAGCTCTGTCTAACTCAGCACTAAAATCAATTAAACCTCGAAAAATCCTGGAATTAGAGGAAGACGTAGACTCATCACGTCTTCGTAACACGAGTTGTTTTACCAAAATTAAAACGCAAAATGTAAAAAAAAATTAATAGCATACCCCATAACAAACTAAAATACCTATGGCTACGAAATCAACGGACAAACTAAACATAGGTTTGCAGTCGACTTGCAACCTACATGAAGGTTAGGAGACGGAATTAATCTCCCTGTCCTAGATAGGCAACTTTATATACGCTCCAATGGATTAGTTTGGATTGCACGAAAATTACAAACCAGTAAAGCGATAACGTTTTCAGACGTAATATTGTAATACAGACAAATTATTAGTGATATATTAATGAAGTAAGTTAAATTAATTCAGTAGTTGACTGCTGTTCGCATTTCTTCTTCTTCTTATTCTTATAGGTAGAACCAAGTTCTGTTATCTACACAATGCCTCATCGATCCTCGTTTGAGATCGAAATCCAGCTGTCTCCCCATCTTTTGGGAGGCCGTCCAGGCGGCCGTTTGGTGTTTGGTTTCTCTCTCATCACGGTTTTTGCTAGTCTGTCATCGTCCATTCATTCCACGTGATCTCTCCACTGCCTACGACGGTTTCGAATCCACTTCACAACATCCCCCACTCCGCTGTCCTCGCGTATTTTTGCGTTTCTTATTCTACTTCTTAAACTTGTTCCCGTGATCATTCTCAGCGTTTTCATTTCTGTGGTTCTCATAATTTGTTTTGTCTTTGTTGTTTCATTTCTTGTTTCTGCGCCGTAGGTCAGTATCGGTCTTACACAGACCTTGTAAATTCTTGCTTTGCTCTCAACCGTCATATGTTTATTGTTCCAGATTATGTCTCTTAGTTGGCCTGATATCATGGCCGCTTTGTTGGTTGGTGTGCGTACTTCTTCCGTTACTGCCCTGTTACTTGTTATATGTGCTCCCAGGTATTTAAATTTCCCAACCTGTTCGATATGTTTGTCATCAACCATTAGTTTGCATCTTACCGGTTCTTTTGCTATGACCATTGCTTTGGTTTTCTCCACAGATATCTTTATATTATACTATTTGGCTGTTCGATTGAGATGGAAAAGCATTCTTTGTAAGTTGTCCTCGCTATCTGCTGTCAAGGCAATATCGTCTGCAAAGCATATAATCTGAACGGTGTTGTGTCCCATTGGGTACCCAATACTTGTAGTTTTTACCTCATCAATGATTTCGTCCATGATTACATTGAAAAGTGTTGGACTTAGGCTATCACCCTGTCTTATTCCTATGGATAGTGGGATTTCCTCTGTTAGAGTGTTATTTGTTTTAATTACCATTGTGTTTTTGGAATTCAGTTCGTATATTGTGCGTATGATTGCTTCGTTTACTTGTTTTCTTCGCAGTAGTTCTGTTATGTGTTCCAGTTTGACTCGGTCGAACGCTTGTGTAAAGTCCACAAAACAAATGAACAGCGGTTTATCGTATTCGATAGATTTTTCAACCAGCTGTTTGATAATAAATATACGGTCGATAGTAGAGCGGTTATTCCGGAAGTCCTGCTGTTCTTCGCACGTCCCGAACTTGTCTACGATCCGTTGTGACAGTATTCTGGTTAACAATTTGGCTGAACTGTTCAGTAGGCTGATTCCCCTGTAGTTTTCGGATTGTTTCTTTGATCCTCTTTTGTGGATCGGAATTGTGATGCTTTTCCACCATTCGTTGGGTACTGACGTTGTGCGGAGTATTTTTTGAAATAGAATAGTGAGCTCTGTGACAAGGCATCTCATTCGTAATTTGGTCGGTACCAGGTGATTTTCTGTTTTTTAATTTCTTAATTGTCAGGTGTATCTCTGATTCACTGATGTTAACATCTGTTAGTTCTGTGGTTTCTTGTTGGTTTTCGTCTAGATTGTTTTCTGTAGCTAGTACCTGGAATAAGTCCTTAAAATGGCTAATACAGACAAATTATTAATGATATAATAATGAAGTAAGTTAAATTATTTCAGTAGTTGACTGCTGTTCGCGTTTAATCTATGTAAAACATTGATTTAAATTTAATCATTAAATTATCAGTAGAAATTAAAAAAATATTTGTACCTCTACTCGTATTTATATACAATGTTTTGAGGGTTCCGCAAAAAGATTTATCAAAGTTTTAAGGTTGGAAGTAAAATACATTTTAAATTAAGGTATCCTATATTTGCCCCCAGTACCTTATATTTAAATTTAAAAAAAAAGTACAGTAGAAGATATACAAAAATACCCAAATAATTCGTTTTTATAGTTCAATGCCAAAAAAGGGCATAAACTTCAATAACTGCCAGGAAGCATCAATTACTACTCCACGTGGGGTCCTTCCTACAAACTAAAATAAATACTTACCCATTTATATCTTAATCTATTTTGCTAAATATACGCTATTAAATCAATAACATTAATGCCACTAAAATTTATCATTATAACCATAACATTATTATTACATATTTTCAAAACAGGATAAGAAACAAAACGAATGTCAATGCATCGTTAAAAATTATTTATAGTAATTAGTAGTCTAGGTCAAACTTGCTGACTTCACGAATCGGCTGACGCTCAATATCACCATATAATAACATTAAACAATGATAATGATTTTAATAACACCTACGCAGTGGTGCATCGATTACAATAATGGAAACGATGAAACCTGTTTATTTGGGTAGCAAAAGTTAAGTTGTATCGATATATGCAACTTTATGTTAAAATCATTTTTATTGCTCACTGGCAATGGCCCCTAACTTCAGATAAGGATTTAAGCCAAAATGTTGACATTTTAGAAAACAAAATTTATAAACATTACAGTAGTCTGTGAAAAAAATCATAAGAGATAAAATTGTCAATAATTTAATGATCTTGATATTCTAAATAAGATTTACTTTATCGCGTCGAAGTTTCGAGAAATAATAAAATAATATACTGTTTCGGCGGGTTCTTAAACACATTACATTATTTAATAAACTTTTATTGTCACAATTCTGATAACCTGTCAAACAATTCAATTTACTTCAACGGCTTCTTCAAACTAACTGTCCACGAAAGCCCCTCTGGACCCCTTATATTCCCTTTTTCTGGATACCAAAAGATTCCGCATCTTTTTAGAAGAATTTGCATACTACATGGCGTAATAAAAATACGAAAAAAGAATAATCCAGTAATTCCGAGACCCTCTGTCATAGGTGTTCTGTGTCGAAAATAAGGAAATATGAGTTTCTAAAAAGTTCCAGACCTTCTTTCATCTACGTCTCATGAGGAAATTAACAAAAGGAGAGATTAATTAAATAAATTATAAACTCATTGAAAATAAACCTAAAACCCTACAAACTAGAACCAGAAACTAATACTATGAAGTGCATACTGCTATAAGGTCCATTATCCCCTTCCCAGTACTGATCATCCCGATCGACCTTCTTGATCTTGATAATGAGCCCTTATGTCAAGATCCACGACTATGACCTTCAATGAGGGCGCACTGGTAACCACGCGCATTATTCAAATTGTACTGGAACCTTGATACTTTCTTATTGGTCTGGCATATCACTCTAATGCGACAACCGCATACTTCAACTCCATCGTAAGCCCTGACTGCAACTGTAGCATCTTTCTTACCTTTCTCAACAGCAAATCCAAAACAGGGGATACTATTACTTAACCAGACTTCTTTAAATTCACCATAAGAAGCAAAGACTTTCTCTTTCGAACTTCATCACCTATTTCAGTGATATGAAGCCGATAACTATCAGGATCCCTGTCAGGAGCAGTAGTACTAGTACAGTGGCCTCTTGGCCACACTTCCAACAACAAATTCTATTTCTGATATAGAAGGTTATGTTTTTGTTGTCATGTGTTTTTCGTTTATTTAAAAATTCTTACAACTCCCTCATTAGCCTTATGGAGATTTCCTCATTGGTCTTATGATCATCCTGGGAAACGTTGATTTTCTTATGATTCTTCCTTGATTTCATGAAGTCTGTTTGGTTGTTCCAAACTGAAGGGAATGAGCAATAGCCTCGAAAATTTTCTTCAGTAGAGCCATTCTTAGAGTTTGACTTGTTTCTGAATCGCATAAACCTTCAACAAAACTATTTACTGCTAACTCTGGCTTTATTTCTTCCGGATATGTTGAGTAAGTCAAATTTATTAGCCTCATTATATCCACCTCATATTCTTGCTGACTTTTTTGTATTTTTGTTGGAGTTAGGCCTTATAAACTTCTTGGAGGTGGGGCTTCCCATAATCTCCAGAAAAGTAACAATAAACTCGTAATCATTCTGTTTTTCTACGGTAATGTTACGTAGAACCTCGTAGTGCTAGAACAAGAGAACGTGCCTTCTCCGATGAACTTTAATTATTGCCGGTGGCAGCGGCTTCGAATTGACGGATTTAGGTAAGCAAAGGTACTTTGCCATCCAAAGTAAGTGACTTCATTACGCTAGTTGCAGGTACACTATCTACCTTTATTATATCTGTGCTGGCTATCTTCTCGATTTGCAGATGTAATTGTTGCATCTGTTTCAATGGTTGGAACAAAATAGAAAGAAATATAGCAGCAGCAGAAGAGGTTCTTGGCATTTGAAATATAAGTCAAGAAAAACGAGGACCAAATAGAACCCCTTGGTTTTGCAAACAGTGTCAGAGGAAGATAAATGCTTATATGAACCGCAGGATAGTTTAAACAACGGAATCATATGAAGAATATGAAATAATCTGAAATGAAACTAAAGTACAAAGAAAATTAATGATGAGTATTGGGAAAAGTTCTCAAAAAGGATAAAAGATGATTTTTATGGATGCCAAAAACCGATTTGGCGACTTACAAGAAGCCAACGAAAAGATACTAATAAGTTTATCAGTATCAGCCACATAGAAAATGATACTTGGGTTAAATATTTCCACAAGAAACACGCAAATAACACTGAGCAGAAACACCAGCAATCAGAACCAACGACAAAGGACTACTGGAACAAAAAGATATAGAAACTACTCTGCGATAACTTAAAAATAGAAAGAGCTCAAGTCCAGACAACATCCCGAATGGATTACTCAATTAAGCCGAAGAAATCTTAAGTCAACAATTAATGACGCTAGTTCGAGAAACACTGTTCCAGCCAAGAATCCCGATGGATGGAGAAAAAATACGATAATATTATTGTTTAAAAGTGGTGACAAAAAAATGTGGTACTTATTTGTCACCAACTCCTAAAGAATAATACCCTGCTCAATTGCTTCTATTATATAATGCCTCAGAGAAATTATTAGACAATGTTTTTCATTATCACAGACTCTTTTAGCTGTCTGAAATCTATTTTATCTCGCAATATTTCTCACACTACCATCAATGAGATTCTAAACCTCATAAAAATGTGAGGACTACGAAATCTTATTATATCCTCATGTGGCCCTCAGCAATATCGATTTAATAGATTGAGATGCAGAATAACTTTACTCTTCTAAATAGAACCCCCTTTTCATGCTCCCTGAGTGCAAAGAAGAATATTCAAAATTAATAGGATCTATATGAAATATCTAACAAGCATTTTATATTAAAAGGGATTTTTCTGAGACCTATGATTTCTCTCGAAGAAAAACAATGTCAAATGGAAAAGAACTGTTATCCCACATCCAAAATCTCCCATGTCCAGCTTTTAAAGTGAGGAAGCTACACGTTGACTCTCATACAATTCCTCACTCACTACTAAACATGTTGAACCTGACTTTCTCTTTCATGAACGCCAGGGAAACAAGTGTGGTCTTACTGGAAACTTGGCGTTTAACATAACTTTCAAATTAAAAGAACCTCAACACACCTGTATTGGATTATATAAAAATGTTAAATATAATAATATTGGAGATGGCACCCAATATTCCTAGCTATGTTTTACCAGCTTCGGAATTGACCCCTTCATTTGACTCAAGTTTCTGTCCACTGGGAAGGTTTTGTATTTCAGGAATAGACGGTAGTTCGAGGGAGCTAGATCTGGTAAATATGCAGGATGTACTAGTTCAAATCAAAGCTTGGTAAATTTTTGCTCAGCGACACGGTTTTTTGGCCATTTCCGGAAAATTGTCTGCTACTAACGCCTTCAATTCGTTCAAAAGTGATGTATAGTATTCTCTGGTAATGATTCTCTTCTTTTTAGAGGTAATCAGTTTCCTCCGCGTCCCAATAACCTGACGTTTCATGATCTTTCCTGCATGTAGAATTAATTTTTTTTTATTTCGGAGCATTACACTAGTTTACCGCCAATTTGTAATGTAAAATGTAGTCATGGGTTAATTTTTGATCTCTAAATGTATTTTTTTGAATTATGACTTTTTCAGCAAAAATGAATGAGTATTTTAATCACAATTATTTAAAAAGTAATTCGTAATGTTTTGCTTAATCTGACAACACCACCTGGGGGTGTATAGGGATGACAAGTGAACCAACAAGTCTCAACCCTCTTAAGCTTAAAATAACGAAAAAACACATTTAAACCCATATAATTTCAAATCTCATTCTGCTTCGTAACAGAATCTACTTCTAGTTGGCCCCTGTATACGAATAGTATGCCGTAGCTTTTCGAACTTCAAATACCGGATGTTTTTAGAAAATTCCAGAAGTACGGAACGGCAATAAAAGTAGCTGGCCGGCCGTCGTATCATCACTTCTGGTTTAGTACGAGTAGTGGTCAGTATTAGATAAGGAAGCGAAGTGTGCGAACAAGTCAATAATAAGAGCCTTGTATTAGTGCTGTCTTTATGTTGAATAAAGTAGTTGTTAAATATGCATTCTCCTTTTAGACAGAGAAAGGGGAAGAATATATACAAACACTTTATTTCCTGCAAATACTATTCTGGTCCTCAATCCATACACGTTTTGACTACCTTATGGTCGCGTCAGTGGAGCTGTATCAGACCGAGAGCAATATTCTCAGAAAATAACTCATATATGAAATGTAGTATCACATCTCTCTGCCGACTTACGCGTCAATACAAAAATGTCTAAAGTAGCTTATCATAAGTATCTTGGATATCAAGATTGGACTTGGCTCCTTACATATGTTACCAAACCTTTGCAGCAAATCTATGTAACTGGTTAAATGCCTCTTGAAGCTCCAATAATTTGAAAATCAACAAATCATTTTTACCACCTTCATGGAGAAGGTTTACCTTTTCGAGACCCTCAGCAAAATGAGAGGCAGATTTAGAAGTGTATGATGATAAGGCAGAAGCTGAGAATGTATTAGAAAAGGACGATTCTTATTTTCCCGAAAGTGAAGAAAAAACACCTTATTTAATCAAATAACCTGAATTAAATGATCTAGTTCAGGATATCCACTTGTCCAAAGAGCATGCTGAAGTATTAGAGTCTACATTACAACAATTGAATTTAGTAGCCACTTGAACAAAAGTTACAATATTTAGTAACCGTAACCAGGAGCTATCCTCGTTTTTGCTTTGCAGGACAAAATGTGTGTTTGCGTTAAACCAAATAGTGTTATTGGAAAAATTAGGATTTGCAAATAATCTCGACGAATGGCGCTTATTTATAGATTCTTCGAAAATAAGTTTAAATACAGTTCTGCTCCATAACAGCAACAAAAGACCCTCTATTCCTCATGCATATGCAGTTGACATGAAGGAAACATAAGAAAGTATGCAATGCAAATGCAATAAGCTCTGATACGTATAAGTGGCAAATACGTGGTGACCTGAAAGGACTATTACTAGGGCTTCAGGGTGGATTTACTAAGTATTGCTGTTTTCTTTGATTTTGGGACAGTAGAGTAACACAGAGCCATTACCAAGTAAAAGAATGGCATCCAAGGGATAAATATATTCCAGGTCAAATTAATGTAAGGAATATACCTCTTGTTGACCTAAAAAAAGTACTGTTACCTCCGTTACACATTAAACTTGGATTGATTGAAAAACAAAATTTTTCCTTAACTAAGTGCTACTAAGCTTAAGGAAGGAATATTTTTTGGACCATAAATTAGAAAAAATACTAAGGGACCAACAGTTTGACCAAAAATTAAGAGATGGTTAATTAGCTGTATGGTGTTCTTTTAAAACAATTGTTTTGGAGTTTTTAGGAAACAAAAAAGTAGAAAACTACGAAAAACTTGTAGAAGAACTAGTTGAAAGCTATTGCATAATGGGCTATTGCATGTCTCTTAAAATACATTTCTTGCACTCCCATTTAACCGTTTTCACAGAAAATTTGGGTGCGCAACGCTACCAAGGCAGATGGGATCCAGCAATGATGGGGAATTATTGTTGTTTTCTTATGAGAGAAAGTGATTAGGAATATAAACGAAAGTCAATATTTGGAAAAAAGTTATGTTCAAAAAACTTACTATAAATGCAACTCAAAATCTATACGTTGTGGAAAATTTTCGTTGTTGAATTCGCAATCGGGATACTTTAAGCTCCCACAAACAACCATTATAACATCAGTCGCAATTTTTTTTTTGCATTTGTTGACTAGTGTTATTTTGACTGCTATTCCATTTTCAGGATATAGTGATGTATCCAAGTTTCTTTTATTATTATAAAACGACTCAAAAACTTCACTGGATTCTTCTAAAACTCTCTCAATTTGTCTAAAGCTATCGCATGCGAATTCGTTTTTTCTATGGAGTGAAATAATTCATATGTAATTCATAATGCACTCAGTTGAGATTCCCGTGGCTTCACCTAACTCGCACCCTTTCATTCATTCATTTTTCAGTTAAAATTAAATCATGGACTTTTTCTAAGATTTTGGATGCCACAGCTGATTTCTAGGCTCCAGGATGTGATGCATCTTCGATGCCTCTTCCGTCATCCGTAAATTTATTTACCCAAATTCGAACAGATTTATAGAAATGACATGAGTCACCCAAGGTAGGTAAAATCCTTTAATGAATTTCCTTCAGAAAACTGAATTAAACCACGAAATCAACTTTAATCAATATTCCTGTATAACTCGAATCGACTTTTGTTTAAACAACTAATTACTGCCAGAACAACAACTTTCCTCATGTACGCCACTGAGAACAAAATAATTTGCCACAACCCACAAGTCTAATTGACACTAATAAACTCCTTATCGCATTAAAATTGCTTTTTTGAGTTGAGTATATGAACTTGTTTTTGAAAATACAACATTCGGTTAACGGGTCAGCCCACGCACTTGACTTATTTATTTTACGTTTGTTTGATGTTTATTTCCAAAAATTAATTAATTTAATTACAAATTAAGATCGATTTGCGTAAATGTTATCATTTAATGGCTTTTTGCGCAATTATGGTCGTGCGTTCATTCAGTGATTATTCCTGGAAATTTAATTTTAAATTCGATGTTGTTTACTGTTTCTTTTTGAGATTGCACGATGTTGCAATAATTGTTAGACACACCTCCGAAAGTTGAGTATAAAAACAATTATTATTATTTTACGGTACTATTTTAGACGAAAAATTTACCCAGCCAAAGAGATTATTAGATGATTATATGTTCTTAGGCAGGCGGAATTAGTATCTGGAAAAAAATTTAGTATTAGTAGATTTCTGACTATGCAGAATGTAATTATGTAGTATCTTATGCCTCATTTCGTTTTTTGAGAAAACTTTTTTATTTAACAATTAAGATGTGAAAAAACAGTTTTTCGAGTATAGGAAAAACTACTATTCTTTAGTAAAGTTTTAAACAAAAGTTGTGCGCATTGGAAACACCTACAAAATGAGCTAAGACTCATCCAAATCGGATAACTTGTTCGTTAGTTGTTGCAAAAAAAATGCTAAAATGGCTGTTTTTTTAATTGTTAATAAACAGTAGAAAAATATATTGGATTAACTTTATACTTTTTCGAAAGAAGCCTCTTGTTGCACACAACCAGTGTGCAAAATATCAAATAAAATTTAATAGTTTTTTGCACAGTAACTTTGTTTAGAACTTTTTATGTTTTTTGATTGTTTATTCTCAGCGACCTAGAGATCGTACAGTGGTCTGCTGGTGTCCAAATGAAAGTTCGAGGCCTATACTACCAATAACAAAAACCACCAACCCAAAAATACATATCATTGCCTTATATACCAGAAATTACTAATCCCATTAAAAAAGTGGTAAAACCATATGATATCCACATAGCTGAAAACCCTTCGAATAATTTCAAAAACCTTTATACAAAACTTAAACCCGATATCTCTAAAGACGAACAAACAAATGTCATTTACAAGATCAATTGCTTAGATTGCAACCAAACATATGTCGGTCAAACCAAGCAGTATTTCAAAAATAGAATACAAAATCACAAATACAGCATTAGACATCACAATAACGATAATAAAACTGCCTTAGCCAAACATGCAATAGATAACATGCTCAACATCGATTTTAACAACGTGGAGATTTTAGACAAAGAAATTAATTATAAAAAAAGAACAATTAAAGAAATGATGCATATTAAAAGAACACCCTGTACAATGAATTTCAGAACGGACACAAATGACCTGAGTACTATATATACCTATCTAATGGGGCAATAAAATTGCAGATGGTCCAGAAACTTTCAAACCCTTTGGTAGAACTCTGTTAAAAGCAAAAAAAACCAGAAGTGTAAAAAATGCATTCAAAAAATAATATCAATTTTCTATATTTATATTTATATTTATATTAAAAAATAAGTTTTTTATTATATTTGTATTAAAGTAATAAAATAGTTAAATGTAAGTTATTCAAGTGAACCACCTGTTAACATTAGGTAAAAAATTAAAATTTTGAGTTTATATAACATAAATTTACATATTCCTTTTCATATTTACAGTAATTCTCTGAAGATGGTTTAATCAATAGAATAAACCGAAACGTCAGAAAAAAAACATGTGTTAATTTTTTATAAAGTAATAGTATGACCGAAACCCAAAAAAGTAAAAACTAATTAATAACTACACGGTCAACAAATAGAAACAAAATAACATAAACGAACCAAATTGGTTGGGGTTGATTTTTTCGTTATAAACAATAGAATAACTCGACAATTGTTGATATTGAAACGCTGATAAGTGGAGGTAATAGGTGAGATTTTGGCGCACATTTTGAAAATAAAAATTCTGTATCACCACTAAAATCTGAGATAGAATTTTTTATTCAAAAAATTAAGGAATTTAAGTAGGACTCATAGGGAGACGTATATATATATATATATATATATATATATATATATATATATATATATATATATATATATATATATATATATATATATATATATATATATATACATATATACTTATATACATATATACATATATACATATATGAAGCAGTTTTCAACTCAATTATTTCAAAATTGTTAATGTTGAAATGGTTTAAAATTGCACCTACTCCGAGAATCAGGAAGAGAACAGTGGAGAGGGGGCATTCTTTCAGCCTGCGGAGCGCGGAGAAAACGTGACTCGGATTCTTCAAAAACGTTTCGCCGGAAAAATTTGGATTATCTCGGTGAATATTGATCGTAGAACCTTTTTTTTAATTTTTGGTTTCTCGGCGAGATATGAAGTATGGATGATAAGTTTTCATAATCAAATTATTGCTAAACATAAACAAATTGATGCACTTTTATACATTTTATAAATAATTAAAATAATACACTTTTAAAAACTCGCTCCGCTTGCCTTTCTGCTATCTAACCAACGTCGATCTCGCCACGCGTGGGGTATTTGGGATTGGAAGCTTGACATCTACACATCGATATTATGATTAATGAATGTCAAAAATACCCATAGCATTCTAACTAAATTATATTGCTAAATTAAAAAGGGGGGCCCAATTGAGATTTCGCGGGGTGGCCTCTGAGCTTTCCGCTACGCCACTGGATACGACCAGTCGATAGCCTTAACGGAATACCTGGTATTTTAGGTGCACTTTTGAAATAGAATACCAACCTGATTATTTGTCGTAAATAAGGTTCCACCTAGATCCGGCCCTGTTAATGTATATTTTTTGATTTATCCCAATAAGTATTTAGTTCTAACCGCACCTACGTATTAAAAATATACTTTTAATATACATATCTAGAATTTTAATAGCATATTGAAAATGACCTTTTATGTCAAAGAATTTCGTTTGCTGTCCTAGTTCTGAAATAATTTCGACGGAAACAGCAGGTAATAATATTGTAATTATATTTTCATTACTTTTGTTTTTAACCTTATTCGAATTCCAAGATGCATTTTTATATTATTGTCGTGGTTGGGTACGACCCATGAGACAAAATCACGTCGACAAACTTCAAGGAAAATGTAATGCCTTTTTCTCTTGTGTATCTCAGGTATGTCATGTTCTATTCTCAAACAATCTCAGAAAACCAGATCATATTTCACACAACTACAAAACTAAACATAATAATAGGAATAAATCTCTTCCATTTTTGAAATTTGTTTTAAAAGGGATGTACAGAGTGTTTTCAAATTAGTGCGAAAAATTTTAAACAGTTATTTTTAAGCTAATATTAAGCATAAAAGTTCCTTTAAACATATGTCTGATAATGCTTAGTTTTTAAGATACAGGGTGTTAAAATTTAGTATTATTTTTTGAATACATACCATGTTTTGACAGTTCTCATAAAAAAAATATTATTATGTGAAATAATATACACAGTGGTATTCTTTTCCGGGTCTGTAAAATTTTATCTTCACAAATTTTTTTTTTGCAAAAAAATACAACATAATAATAACAGAATTTAAACAATAGTAACAAAATATTTATGACAGATATTAAAACAATTGCTGAAAATTACCACCTTCAGCTATAATGCAAGAATCCGATCTTTGTCTCATTGAAGAGCGTATTCGTTGAAATAATCCTGGAGTATTTCTTATCCTTTCGCAAGAGGTAATAATGCGATTTCTCAAGTCTTCAACATCTTCAACACGAGATACATAAACAAAAGATTTAAGGAAATCCCAGATGTAAAAATCTAAAGGATTTAGATCCGGAGATCGGGCAGGCCAGTGTCAGTATTGAGTGTCTCCTCGAGCTATCCAATGATTAGGATACACTGCCTCTAACAAGAAAAGTACCTGAAATGTCCGATTTTAATGAAACTTCAATATATTGTAGAGGGTATAAAAATAAGACCGTATATATATATATATATATATATATATATATATATATATATATATATATATATATATCCGCCGAGATTCATTTTAATGGGGAGAAAACTGCCCCTAAAGTTCACCCCTAAAAACAGTATTTTTTAAATATCTCAGGTTCTAAGGGAGATATTTTTCCAAAACAAAATGAAAATTGCTTGTTGTATAAAATTATGTTAAACTGTGGCTTTTTATCCTCAAGGATATCGTCCCTTATTTTTTGTAAGGGTAGATCATCTATTCGCGCCAGTAATTTAATTCTAAAAATTACGAAATTTAATATAGTTGTTTGAAAATATTTTTTTCATGAATACCATTAGTATCTTAAGTTCACGGATTTCGGGGTTTCTAAAAATAACTGGTAAGAGAGGGTGAGCCACCACCAAATACTTTTTTTTTCTTAAATCTCCAAAGTTCTAATTGAGATATCCTTACAAAACAAAATGAAAATTACTTGTTATTTGAAATGATGTTGAACTAAGGTATTTTCATCCCCAAGAATATCATCCCTTATTTTTTATAAGGGTAAACCATCGATTCGCACACGTAATTTATTTCTAAAAATTTCGAAATTTCAGTCAAACTAGATGACAGATGTGCCAAAAGATCCGTTGGTGCTGATTTGTTCTAAATATCATTGACAAAACTTTATTTCGCGCTCATTATCTCCGGGATGCAAATGTTCCACCATTTTATATTTATATGGATGGTATTTATACTTTCTCAAAATTCAGGTTTTGCTACACCAACTTTGTTTCTTTCCTCTCTATGTTTTCTTTAACGTATGTTTTGGGATGCGGCTGATTAAACGAGCAGATATGTCTGAAAAGGGTTGCTTTCTTCCTGGATACCTAACATAACAAAAACAATAGCCAGGTATGGCAAATTATCCTAATGATAACGCTTTAAATACATTATCTTCTTCTTCTTCTTTAGGTGCCATGCCTGTATTCAGACGTTGGTGGTCATCATGTTTACAATTTTCTGAAATCTTTCTCTATCGGCTGCTGCGCGAAATAGTTCTTCTACCGTGCAATCACACCACTGCCTGATGTTACGCAGCCATGAAAGCTTCTTTCGGCCTATCCATCTTTTTCCTTCCACTTTTCCTTGTATTATAAGGCGAAGTAGCTGGTATTTAGGTCCTCTAATTATGTGACCGAAGTATTCTGTTTTCCGCCTCTTTATAATGTTCAAGAGCAGTCGATCTGTATCCATCATTCTGAGAACATCCTCGTTGGAAGTGTGCGAATCCTATGATATCCTTAGGATTCGACGGTAGCACCACAATTCGAATGCTTCCAGTTTGTTTAGCGTTGTGGTTTTTAGTGTCCATGTCTCGCAACCGTATAATAGAATAGACCATACATAGCATTTCAGGACCCTTTTACGAATATGCATTGATAGGTTCCTGTTGCATAGAACTGGTTTCCATGTCATAAAGGCCTTCCGCGATATTTCTATTCTAGCTACTATCTCTTTATCTGAGTCCCCATTTACATTCAACCAACTGCCAAGGTATTTGAAATGGTTTACACGCTCTATCCTCCTCCCATCGAGCCAAAGTTGACATTCATCTATAGTAACCTTTCCAACGGCCATCCACTTTGTTTTTGAGATGTTGATTTTAAGGCCTCTTCGGCAGCTCGCTTCATTGACTAGGTTTACTAATGTTTGGAGATCCTCGATGCTTTCCGCAAGAATGGCCGTATCATCAGCAAATCTAATATTGTTGATTACTTCTCCGCCTAGTCTTACTCCTTCTTGTCTGTCATCCAAAGCCTCCCTAAAGATTTCTTCAGAGTATACATTAAAGAGACAGGGTGACAGAACGCAACCCTGTCTTACTCCACGTTTGATGGGTAGGTTTTGAGTACGACTGTTTTCAATTTGGATAGAGGCTACTTGATTGTAATATAGATGTTTTAGCAGTCTTATATCGTAGTGGTCTAGACCTGCCGCTTGTAGGCACTCAAAAAGTTTATCATGTTGTACTCGGTCGAATGCCTTTTCAAAGTCCATGAAACAGACGTATATGTTCTTTCGGAATTCACAGCTCTTTTGTAGGAGAGCGCGCATACAAAATAGTGCCTCTCTTGTTCCTAGACCATTTCTAAATCCAAATTGCTTATCACTCACTCTATTTTCGCATAAAAGGAATATTCGGTTCTGTATAATTCGTAGCAGTCTCTTAAGTGTGTGGCTCATTAAACTAATCAGCCTAAAGTCGCTGCATTTGGTGGGTCTACTTTTCTTTGGTAATGTTACAAACAGCGATTCTAACTAATCATCTGGTATTATTCCTTCGTTGTAGATTTTATTAAAGAAAGTGGTTAGGTAAGAAATATTTTCCTCATCTAGAAGTTTAAGCAACTCAGCAGGGATCTGATCTGGTCCAGGTGCTGGCTTGCTGTATTGCTTTCCTGACTTCCGACTTCAATATACTGGGGCCCCTGTCTATCTCGCTGCTGCATATAGTATATGTATGTGCAGCGTTTTCTCGAGTAGCATCGTCAAAAAGGTCACTGATGTATCTCGCCCATTCTCTGCACTGTTGTTCGTGATTACAGATTCTTCCGTCGGCGTCCTTGAGTAAATGAGCATTTTTTGGTTTTCTGATTCCGGAGGTATATTTAAGTTTCCTGTGGAGATTGAAATTGTCGTATTTTTTTTTGGAGGTTCTCTATTTCTTTACAGGAATTTTCGAGCCTGAGTTCTTTGGCTTGCTTAATTTTTCTTTTTATGAGTTTATTTACTTCACTGTATTTGTCAGTATCTATATTTTTATATTTCCGTCGTACCTCCATAAGGTCAAAAATTTCCTGTGTTATCCACTCATTTTTTGCCATTCTTTTAGGTATTTTCAGAGACTCTTCCACTTCTTTCAAAATCGAGTTTCGTCTATCTTACCAACATTCGTTAATAGTTCTGTTTCCGTTTGGTATTTTCGATATTTTGTGCATTTCGTTATTTATTCGCTGCGATATGTGTTCACGTGTTTGATGATTTCTGAGGGGGTCGAGGCACATCCTGTTTTGTTTAGATGGCTTTGTTAATTTCTTTAATTTAATTTGTATTTTGGAGCAGAGTAAGTTATGGTTTGAGTTTATATCAGCGCTGGGGTAAGTTTTTACATCTTTAACATTGTTATGAAATCGATGGTTTATTAGAATGTAGTCTATCTGGTTCCGTACTATTCTGCCATGTTGTCCGTCTTGAGGGGATTTCCACATATACAGACGTCTTTCTGGAAGTTGAAACCAGGTATTTGCAATGACAAAGTGAGCTTCCTGGCAGAATTCGATTAGACGTTCACCTCTTTGGTTTCTCTGAAATATAATTCAGAAGCTTCTTGGGAACTTTCATTGCTTGATATAAAACATACTAACATATCTACTTTTCATAATTATCATAAACGGCCATTGTAAATGCAAAATAAATAAAATTTTTATAAAAAAATTGAATCGACTTCTAAAAGTGTGCTAAAAAGTGAAAAAGAACTATAAATTTTTATAAGACATTGAAATTTTTGAAGCCGGCGCCAAATTAGTACCAGATAATTTGTGATTCGCATAAAAAGATTAAAAATACTTTATTTGTAATTGCTTTCTTACTATAATTTATATAATATATTAGTAGTAACTTATTTTATTTAGAAATAATTTGGCGCCGACTTCAAAAATTTCAATGTCTTATAAAAATTTATAGTAATTTTTTACTTTTTATCCAGAGTTGTAAATCACCCTAAAATGAACCGCTACAAATTCTTTGACTCTTGGAGTTCTCCAAATACCAGTGAAATTGTGTCCAACAAATATTTAGTCTGTCATAGTAAATCCTTCTTCTTCTTCTTCTTCTTCCTTCTATAATAGGTCCCTGACCTGTTCCTTCTTCGATTTTTCTCATTCTGGACTTAAATTATCGCTCCACCTTTTCCGTAGTCGACCTCTACTGCGTGTACCACTAGGCGATTTATCTCGTGCGATCCTTACCAGTCTATCCTCTGTCATTCGGCTTATGTGTTTGTTCCATTGTGTCTTACGTTGTAGGACCCACTCATTAATGCAGTCTGTGTTGCATGATTGCCTGATGTTATCGCTTCTTTCTTTGTCTAGTAGCGTTTTTCCTGTTATTCGTCGAAGTATTCTCATTTCTGTAGTCTCCAATAGTTGTTTCGTTTTTGTCGTCTCTGGCCGTGTTTCTGAGGTGTATGTCATAATAGGTCTAATTGTGGTTTTGTAGATCCGAACCTTTGTTTCTTGTTGTAAGTGTTTGTTTCGCCAGATCACGTCGTTGAGACAACCCGCGACTTTATTTGCTTTGGCCACATGCCCTCTTACTTCATCTTCGATGTTGCCATAACTAGTTATGTCGATTCCTAGATATTTGAAACTCATTTCTTGTTGGATTATTTGATCGTCTTGTTCTAGTTTGCATCGGAGGGGTTCTTTTGAGGTTGTCATACATTTAGTTTTTTCGGCTGAGATAATCATATTATATTTTCTTCCCGTAAGACTAAAGGTATTTAACAATCTCTGAAGGTCGTCTTCATTTTCGGCACATATCACAGCGTCATCAGCGTAACAGAGAATTTTTATTTCTGTATCACCCATTTTATATCCTGTGCGAATCTGAACTTTATTGTTTGCGTATATATTTTCGATGGTCTGAATTATATTGATAGGAATATTTCTCGTATATAACAGGTGGATTACGTCATCTAGGTTTATGCGATCGAATGCTTTTGTTAGATCTATAAAGCATAAAAATGTTGGTTTATTGTATTCTATAGATTTTTCGACTATCTGTCGTAGAATAAATAGTGCATCCACGCAAGACCTTCCTGATCTAAATCCCTGCTGTTCGTCTTCCAGTGTAGTAAATCCGCTATCTTAAATTTCAAATTAATTTTAGATTGGTGATATAGGCACTAAAACCTTCGAATATCAATATTCAAAGAACTATTTTATACTGCATATTAAGTGTTTATACGCCCCAAGAACACCGCAATATCAAGTTTAGACAATCGGAAAATGTAAAATTTTCAGTCCCTCATATTGTATTTTATCAATCTAATAGTTGTAAAAAATTAACTTCGTATTCGCAATACATGACCCCGAAAACCAAATCTGAAAAAATGCGAATAAGGTAAAATTTTCATCCCACCATATTGGATCCATCGTACTGAATTTCAAAAAAATAATTTTAAAGTCTTAACCTAATCTAAATCTAAACCTTTCAAAGCCCTCTAGTACCAATTTTGAATGAAATCCGGAAATATTTCATCTGACATATTAGATTTTTGTAAAATAATTTTATATTCGCTATTTACATCTTCAAAAACGATTCAGTCCCATCTTTGAACAAAATCGAAAATGTAAAATTTTTAGTCCGCAATTTTGGATTTGCCATATGAAATCCTGGAAAAATACGTTTAAATTCATAATTTACACCCTCAAGAACCCTCTATATGAGTTTTAGAAAAAATCAAAAAATGTAAAATTTTTATGACGCCATATTGAATCCGCCAGATTGAGTTTTTCAAAAAATATTTGAAATTCTTAATTAACACTAACAAAAATCCGCCAATACTGATTTTAGTTACAATCGAGATATGTAGAATCTTTAATCCGCTATCTTGATAATTAATCTTTTTTTAAATAACTCCAGATTAGTAATGTGGGATTCCAAAAACTGCCTCATATCAATTTTGAAAGAAATCGGACAAAATTAATTTTTTATCCGCCATATTGGATACGTCATATTGAATTTTTTAAAAATAATTTCAGATTCGTTATGTGCAACTCCAAAATCTCCCCCAGACCAATTTTGGAGAAAATCGGACAAAATTGATTTTTTCGTCCGCTATATTGGCTCCGCCATATTGAATTTTTGAAAAATAATTTGAAATTCGTTATGTGCGACCTCAAAAACTCCTCCGTACCAC
Source organism: Diaprepes abbreviatus (assembly GCA_034092305.1). NCBI lineage: Eukaryota > Metazoa > Arthropoda > Insecta > Coleoptera > Curculionidae > Diaprepes > Diaprepes abbreviatus. The sequence continues at coordinate 7,061,582 of JASJET010000012.1, read as the reverse complement.
TTTTGGAGAAAATCGGACAAAATTTATTATTTTGTCCGCTATATTTGATCCGTCATACTGAATTTTTAAAAAGATATTTTGAATTCGTTATGTATAACCCCGAAAATTCCCCCATACCAATTTTGGAAAATATTGGGAAAAATAATTTTTTTTGGCCGCTATATTGTCAGCGCCATCTTGGATTTTACTGCAACAATTTCATCCAACAAAATATGGGACCACCGCAGCAACTTCCTGAACATAACGTAAAAAATTTAATTCAAATCGGTGCCGCCGTTCCGGAATAATCACATACTCGACGAATTGAGAACCTCCTTCTTTTAGAAGTCGGTTAATAAGAAGTAAAATAAAACCTACGTAACAAAAATATTTCATAAATAATAACATTCTGACAAAGTGTGAAGTTTTGGACATCTACCTTTTGCTTCCTATAAATTGGCCATGGGCTATTGTTACAATTAAAGTAAATTATTGAAAATATCGAATTCTAACCTTGTTTTTCAAAATAAAATAAACACATTATATATTTTTGAAAAGCCTAAATTATACTTAATTAATATCTAAAATAATATATAGGATGTCCTATTTAAAAAATCAGAAGTTTTGTTAAAACCTCAAAAACTAAACTTTTTAGAAAAAACTGACTAAGCTACTGAACTCTGCGTAAAAACCTCTATGGACATTAGTTTTTACTTTTTTGATAAATTAGCGCATAAGGGAAATACGAGATATGTCTCAAAAACGAATATTTTCAAAATTACCCTGTAGATTAAAAACGAAGAGAACCATAGCAAATTTGACACCAGATTCTTCCTTGCGAAGTAGCAGGGTAGTTGGACTTCCATTGTCTTTATATTTATTGAATGTCACGACGTTTCGGCTAGTAGTTATCTCTAGCCGTTTTCAAGTGAAACTAAATAAATTCCTAAGCTACATGACTATTTATACTAAAAGTAAATGCAGTGGTGTGTGACTGAGATGGGTGCAGTCATGCCTGCTACGACAAAATCCCATTTTTATGCTGCATTTAGTTTTAGTTTACAATTATTAAGAAGTGGTTTCCACACTTCTCCTATATCTAAAGATGGTTTACTAAAACAACTCGGGTTCTGATGTATAACCGCGGCTTCTTTGAATTTCCGTTTTCTCCAATGTTGTTCTCGGTGTAGTATTTTAGCTTCAGACCATTTTATGTGGTGTCCATAAGTCCAGGCATGATTGGCGGCACCAGATTTTTCTGTTTCTCCTCGAGATGTGCATTTTTGGTGTTCTTTGATCCTTACGTCAAGAGGTCTCTTTATTTCGCCAATGTAGGAACTGTCACATTCACATGGTATCTGATAAACACAGTTCTTCATGTCTCTTTGAGTTGTTGGTTTGACCCTAGTGAGCCGACTTCTCAGAGAGATATTTGAATTGAAAACAACGTTGATTTTATATCGTTTTCCTATCCTTCTAACTTTTTCTAAAATTCCTTTAATATAGGGGATGTTCATAACTGGTTTTCGTTCTTCATTCGTTGTCGATATTGTCCTATTTCTGCGTTGTTCAAGAAATATATCCACTAGATATACTGGGTATCCGTTGGCTGTCAGATCATTTTTAATATAATATATCTCTTTCATCAAGTTCTCGTTGGAGTTGCAAAGAGTTAAGGCTCTATCTACGAGATTTCTTATAATTCCTTGTTTGGTGTTATTGGAGTGATTAGATGAATAATTAAGGTATTGACCTGTGTGCGTGGCTTTTCTGTAAACCGAAGTTCGAATTTGTCTGCCATTTCTCTAAACCAAGACATCTAAGAATGGTAATTTATTTTCTACTTCTTTCTCCATGGTGAGTTTAATAGTTGGGCAGATATTGTTGAAATGAAAAAGGAAGTTTCGAAGTTCTTCGTCGTTTCCACTCCAAATAATAAAAGTGTCGTCTACGTATCTGCGCCATAACTTTGGTTTCTTAGTTGTGGATTCAATTGCAAACGTCTCGAACCATACCATGGAATGGTAGCAAGACAATACCTTAATTATTCATCTAATCACTCCAATAACACCAAACAAGGAATTATAAGAAATCTCGTAGATAGAGCCTTAACTCTCTGCAACTCCAACGAGAACTTGACGAAAGAGATAGATTATATTAAAAATGATCTGACAGCCAACGGATACCCAGTATATCTAGTGGATAAATTTCTTGAACAACGCCGAAATAGGACAATATCGACAACGAATGAAGAACGAAAACCAGTAATGAATATCCTCTATATTAAAGGCATTTCAGAAAAAATTTGAAGGATAGGAAAACGATATAAAATCAACGTTTTTTTCAATTCAAATAACTCTCTGAGAAGTCGGCTCATTAGGGTCAAACCAACAACTCAAAGAGACATGATGAACTGTGTTTATCAGATACCATGTGAATGTGACATTTTCTACATTGGCGAAACAAAGAGACCTCTTGACGTAAGGATCAAAGAACACCAAAAATGCACATCTCGAGGAGAAACAGAAAAATCTGGTGCCGCCAATCATGCCTGGACTTATGGACACCACATAAAATGGTCTGAAGCTAACCGAGAACAACATTGGAGAAAACGGAAATTCAAAGAAAAGCCGCGGTTATACATCAGAACCCGAGTTGTTTTAGTAAACCATCTTTAGATATAGGAGAAGTGTGGAAACCACTTCTTAATAATTGTAAACTAAAACTAAATGCAGCATAAAAATGGGATTTTGCCGTAGCAGGCATGACTGCACCCATCTCAGTCACACACCACTGCATTTACTTTTAGTATAAATAGTCATGTAGCTTAGGAATTTATTTAGTTTCACTTGAAAACGGCTAGAGATAACTACTAGCCGAAACGTCGTGATATTCAACAAATATAAAGACAATGGAAGTCCAACAGATATCTACTACTTCGCAAGAAACATCATTGTCTATGACCTTCAAACAAACACCAGATTCTTCCGTTTCGTTAAAAAGTCGGAAACCGAAACATTCTATTTTTGATAATAACTCCAATACCCCTAAAAGTGTCGAATATGGGACACCCCGTACTAATGCGTCACTTTGACCATCTAATCAAAATCTAGCATTCTAAACAAAAAACGCAATATTTTAAATTAGCTTCATTCGCCAAAAAATCTTGATCCTTATTTAAAGCCGGTAAGAAACTCGAAACTTTTTTGTTCATATAAATTTAATCACGTAACATTATAAAAACTGCATATTTCACCTAACCACTTATTAAAACACCTCTTTACCTTATACCAACCTTTTTTGTAATATTTAATTATTAAAAATAAAGAATGCTACCGCCACACGTACCAACAACAAAAATTTGAAATTAAAAGTTTCAACCTGCGTTTTTTTTGATGGCTTGTTAAAATTTTTCGACAAAAGTTAATAGTCTCTTTTTTTAATAAATTGAATTAATCTTCATTTAACTACGTGACGCTCGTTAAGTTGTTAAATTTCATAATAACAATATCAGTTTTGCAAACATTGACGTGCAAAAATAACATAATGGCATAATATTCTATCTTTTAAAATAAAAAATAGGTCTTGCTATTTCATTGTAAGTTTAATTTATTTTTTTTTACAAAAGAAGTGCCATCAGAAACACAATCTTCACTATATTTTTCAAATCCACGGTAGATATATCAATTAGGCTAGAATTGAAACCGAAGAAAAGTTTGGATATTTAATAGCGCTTTGATTTTTATGATTATACTCTGCAATAACACATAAACAAAGATAACAATCACTTCCATGGTTCTGAGGTCTTCTCCAAATCACTAGGGATGACAAATATTGTGTATTTTCATTGCCATCCTTCCAACGTTTAAGACTACTAAAGCAAGTTATACAGATAGTTTTTGGAACCCATAACTTATTTATTTCATCTGGACAAATATTATAACAATTCAGGATTGCAAAGAATCAGAAAAAAATTTGCGTTTATTATTTGGAAGGTATTTACCATATATAACGCAAAAATTATTCGGACTTTTGTTGCATTTACTCATTTTTTAATTTTTTCAATTAGCATATAAAATAAACAACAATCTGGAAAATTCAACCTAAAAAATATTAAAATAATAAACACTAACACAAAAGTATGAAACAATCAATGTTTCTTAGTTTGGGGTTGATGGAATTGGGTTTACGTATATTAGACTTGTGGTTCTGGAGTTTACGGAATGCAAGTTTATGGGTTTGGGGCTTGTGGGTTTAAATTTATGTATTGTAGGCTTGTGGGTTTGGGTTTTATGGGATCCAAGTTAATGAATTTGGGGTTTATGAGATTTATTGGTTTGAAGTTTATGGATTTGGGTTTTATGAGATTGTAATTCACGAGTTTGGTTTTATGGGATTGGACTTCCTGGGTTTAGGGTTTATGGGTTTAAAGTTTATGTGTTAGGGTCTTACAGGTTTAAAGTTTATCGACTTGGGGTTTATAGGTTTGAAGTTTAAGGATTGTGTTTTATAGGTTTCAAGTTTATGGGTTTGGGTTTTATACATTTAGGGTTTTCAAGGGTTTAGGTTTATGGGTTTAGAGCTGTGGGTTTGGGGTTGATGAAATCAAGGTTTAAAGGATAAGTTAGAGTTTAAGGGTAATTTGATTGTTTTATAAATATGGGTTAGTTGCTTGTGAGTATAGGGTTCATCAGTTTGGGTTTATAGGCTTTCTGTTAATGATTTTAAAATTGGTTTGATACTTACATCTAGAATTAATACCATACAAGAAGCTTCGCCTACTTTTTCCATTGTGTGTGCAAAAAAAATGATATATTGATATATTTTTGGATTTATTTCAAATTCTCCTCGTATTGGAGCAAAACTAAAAATATATCGAGAGTTCAGTTTTTACTGTTTTTATATTTTATACCTTACTGTCTTTTACCTAAGCATGGCAGTATAGACTTGTTAACAACGAATGGGAATTGTGAGCTTGAATATAAAACTCAATAAATATTTCATGTATAGATGCAGATATGATGGAGAAGATGCAGCTTAACTTTCTCCGTAGAATTACTCTTCGGATATATGGAAATGGAGGTTATTTACCTTGCATTTCAGAAAAAATCTTTCTGTTTTGATCTATTATTGACTTTATGTGTTACTGTTACTGTGCTTTGCTAGTCCATTCTTATATTATTATCATCGTTAGCTCATTGCTATGTAAATGTTTATTACACTACTTTACAACCAATTTCTGACAGTAGTGTAAAAGACGCTCGTTGGTTAATTTGTGGTCTCTATAACGAAACTTACTAATTTTTACGATTTTTAAATTACGACCTTTTCAGCAAAAATGAATGAGTATTTTAATCACATTATTGTAAAAAATAATTTATAAAATACCGGAGCTCGACGTTGCCAAATTTACGTTTTCCATAAGTTAGGGATTGTGAACAATCTGGCACACCAAGTAGGGTGTCTAGGGATGACAAGTGAGCCACAAAACTTAACCTCCTAGGGCTTACAATAGCGGAAGTACCCATTTAAACTCATATAATTCCAAATTTCACTCTGCCCCGTCGCCGAATCTACTTATAGATGACCCCTGTATACAAGAAGTACGCCGTCGCTTTTCGAACTTCCGATACCCAATGTTTCTAGAAAATACCAGAAGTTCAAAACGGCTATGAAAGCAGCTGTCCAGCAGTCGTATCATCAGTATTTGTTTCGCACGAAAGTAAGAGCCTTATATTAGTATTATCTTTGTATTGAATAAAGTTAGTTGACGCCTTTAAACATAGTATCACATCTCTGAACCAACGTACGCGACAATACAAAAATATCTAACGTATAGAAACGTGGCTGAGTTATGCCCACGCATAGTTCTTGCGATACATATGTGGTTAGTTTACCCCTAAATCGCAGAAAAGAACAATTAACAAAATGACCAAAGTAGCTTATCATGAGTATTTTCGATGTCTTGTTGGCGATCAAGATCGGAACTGGGCTCCTCACATATATTGCCAAACCTGTGCAGCAAATCTAAGTTACTGGTTAAATGGCTAATGCTCTTCTATGCCTTTTTCCGTTCCAATGATTTGGCGAGAACCAACAAATCATTTTAACGACTGTTATTTTTGCATGAGTGTGTGGTTTTTCAAATAAGAGCAAACATAATATTGAATATCCAGATATTCCCTCAGCAATAAGACCGGTTCTCTATGGAGAAGGTTTACCAGTTCCAGCGCTTCCGACAAAATGAGAGGAAGATTTAGAAATGTATGATGATAAGGTAGAACTCGATAACGTATCAGAGAAGCACGATTCCCATTTTCCCGAAAGTGTGTTGCATTCTCCCTTTTTACAGGGTACAGCCATGGCTGCGTACGCAGCTCAATATGTCGGAAGCTAGGTCCGTATCTCTTTTAGAGATACTTGTGCTTTGCTTTGGTTACCTAATAGGTGCCACCTGTTTTACATTGTCTGTGTTAATTACCTAGTGATAAAACAGGAAAACACATAGGTCTTAGGAATGATATTAATTTACTAACTGTTGGTGTATAGCTCCATAATAAAACGACTATTTAAAACACAATAACAATTCCATTATATTCTCAGTAAAAATATATATACATAAAAAAGAATGGTTCCTACAATTTTTTATACTCTTTCTTGGTAAGTATAGATACTATATAGTTTTTAAAGCTTGTAGAGAATTGGCCGCAAAAAGTTCTAGAACCTTTAATTGCCAAAAGTATAGAAAGTAATCTTTATATAGAAAGTTACTAAGATGCTTTTACAGTTTATGTCATATTAAATGAGAATATATTTATATTATGTTCTATATCGACGTATATACACGATACCTTCCACTTCTATTTACTTGATCTAGCGCTGTTATCTGGATACTTGATGGTGATTGTGGATGAGTCGATCTTCATAAGGTTAATTCGAATTCATTAACGAAATATAAAGTGAGCCCAATTGTAAAGGTCAAGACCATTGTGGAAATACGGGACAGGATAAATAGAGCCAGAACAGTCAGAAAAATCTGGAAACTTGAAGAGCCGGAAAAAATCAGAAAATGGAGAAACGAAAAGGAAAAGAAGCCCTGAAACAAAATTCGTTATTTTTACAACAAGTTTCTAAAGATAAGAGGGCAAAATTTTACCTCACTGATTAGTGGACTATTACAAAAAACATATGGCAGTCTACCTTTTCAAATGTAGTGGCAAAATTTGTCTACCGCCTTCGACGGTTCTACCGTAAAGAAACAAAAATGAAAATTCTTATCATAGCCTCGCATGGTAAGCTTAAGGGATATTTGTTCCTAATTTTTGCCAATCTTATTCTTAACCTGAAGCATTCTTACCAAGTCCTAAACTTACACTGATTACCAGCTAATAAATATTGGCAAGCCATGGAAAATTATCAACAGAAAATTATGATCAAAGCAGCTCAAAGTTACTTATCATGATTAAAATAAACTTCAAAAAAAATGTTACAAACTCCATACTGCATACTTAACCTTAAATGATCAGACTCTACGTGCCGTGCACGTATCAAACGAATCAGGTATACACCCACATCAAATGCTAACTGAACTATATTACTGACTATAACCTTATATTTTAACACTGAAATGAAATGTAGATAAATGGGAATTTATTAAAAATGAAATATTTTATTACCTTCAAATTCAAACCAAATATGTGATATATAAAATTTTTATAAAAAAATTGAACCGACTTCTAAAAGTGCGCTAAAAAGGGAAAAATAACTAAAAATTTTTATATGAAATTGAAATTTTTGAAGTCGGCGCCAAATTAATAACTGACGAAATGTGATTCGAATAAACAGATTAAAAATACTTTATTTGTAATTGTTTTCTTACCATAATTTGTATATATTAGTAGTTATTTATTTCATTTAGAAATAATTTGGCGCCGACTTCAAAAATTTCAATTTCATATAAAAATTTTTAGTTATTTTTCCCTTTTTAGCGTACTTTTAGAAGTCGGTTAAATTTTTTTATAAAAATTTTATTTTTCTATTTTTAGTTTTAGAATTCATTATGTCTATAAATTATTTCAATTAAGTACTAATCGAGATTAGTGTACGTCTCAATGACTCCAAGGTGGCTAAAAAGTACTCATTTTATCCGGAATTGTAAATCACCCTTAAATGAACCACTAAATATTCTTTGATTCTTAGAGTTCTCCAATTACCAATAAAATTGTGCCAAACAAATATTTAGTCTGTCATAGTAAATCCACTATCCAAAATTTTAAATTAATTTTAGATTGGTAATATAGGCCCCAAAACCTTCCAATATCGATATTTAAAGAATTTGAGACGTAAATTTCTTAGCCCGATATATTTTATAGTGCATATTGAGTTTGTATACGCCCCAAGAACTTCGCAATATCAATTTTAGAGAAAATTCGAAAATGTAAAATTTTAAGTCTTTCATATTGTATCTAATCAACCTAATAATTGTAAAAAATTAACTTCATATTCGTATTACATGACCCCGAGAACCCCCCATAATACCAAATCTGAAGAAATGCGAAAAAGGTAAAATTTTCAACCCACCATATTGGATCCGCCATATTGAATTTCAAAAAAATAATTTTAACGTCTTAATCTAATCTAAATCTAAACCCTTCAAAGCCCCTAGTACCAATTGTAGATGAAATCCAGAAATTGAAAATTTCTAAACGGTCATATTACATCTGACGTGTTAGATTTTCTTAAAATAATTTTATATTCGCTAGTTACATCCTTAAAAACGATTCAGTTCCACTTTTGAACAAAATCGAAAAATGTAAAATTTTTAGTCAGCTATAATGCATTCGCCATATTGAATCCTGAAAAAAATACTATTAAATTCACAATTTACACCCTTATTATTATTATTATTATTTCGTAATTAACACTAACAAAAATCTCCCCATACGGACTTTAGACAAAATTAAGAGATGTAGATTCTTTAATCCGCCATTTTAGATCCGCCATATTTAATTTTTTTTTTAAATAATATCAGATTCGTAATGTGCGATCCCAAAAACCCCATATCAATTTTGAAAAAAATCGGACAAAATTAATTTTTTCGTCCGTCATATTGGATCCGCCATATTGAATTTTTTTAAAATAATTTTAAATTCGGCATGTGCGACCCCGAAAACTACCCCGTACCAATTTTGGTAACAATCGGACAAAATTGATTTTTTGTTCGCCATATTGGATCCGCCATATTAAATTTTTTAAAAATAATTTCAGATTCGTTATTTGAGATCCCAAAAACTCCCCCATACCAATTTTGGAGAAAATCGGATAAAACTGGTTTTTTCATCCGCCATATTGAATTTTTTAAAAATAATTTTATATTTGTCATGTTTGACCCCGAAAACTGCCCGGTACCAATTTTGGAGAAAATCGGACAAAATCGATTTTTTTGTCCGCCATATTGGATCCGCCATATTGAATTTTTTAAAAATGTTTTGAATTCGTAATGTGCGACCTCGAAAACTCCCTCATACCCATTTTGGAGAAAATTGGACAAAACTAAATTTTTTTGTCCGCTATATTGGATCCGCCATTTTGAATTTTTTTTTAAATAATTTCAGATTCGTTGGGTAGAGCCCCGAAAATACCTCTATACCAATTTTGGAGAAAATCGAACAAAATTTATTTTTTTGGCCGCCATATTGTCAGCGCCATCTTGGATATTACTGCACCAATTCCATCCAAAAAAATATGGGACCACCGCAGCAACTTCCTGAACATATCGCAAAAAATTTTATTCAAATCGGTGCAGCCGTTCCGGAATAATCGGTGTACATACATAAAAAAAAAAAAAATATATATATATATATATATATATATATATATATACGCGACAAATTGAGAACCTCCTTCTTTTAGAAGTCGGTTAATAAACAACAGCATTTTACAAATTCTGTTAAGAAGAAAGAGTGATAAGTTATAAGATCAAAAGAGTTGTGAATTTAAATGCGACAAGTGAAAGAAAAGCACCCCATTTAATTGAACAACCAGATTTAACTGATCTAGTTCGGGACCTCGATTTGTCCAAAGGGCATGCTGAAATATTGGGATCTAGATTACAACAACGGAATTTACTAGCTACTGGAACCAAAGTTACAATATTTAGAGACCGTGACCAGGAGTTATCCTCATTTTTTTCTCGGTAGGATAAAATGTGTGTCTGTGTTAATCCAAAGAGTGTTATGAAAAATTAGGATTTGCACATAACCCGAACAAATGGTGCTTATTTATAGATTCTTCTAAAATAAGTTTAACAGCAGTTCTGCTCCATAATGTCAACAAAGGACCCTCTATTCCTCTTGCACATGCAGTTGGCAAGAAGGAAACATACCAAAGTATATCACTTATTCTAACTGCAATAGTATAAGTGGCAAATATGTGGTGACCTAAAAGTCATATGACTATTGCTAGGGTTTCAGGGTAAATTTACGAAGTATTGCTGTTTTCTTTGTCTTTGGATTACAAAGTAAAAGAATGGCTTCTAACAAATCAATATATTCTAGGTCAAAGGATTAACGTAAAGAATATACCTCTTGTTGATCGCATAAAAATTTGGGTAAGGTTAGTGACGAGCAAGGAAAAAGGTTCCACCAAGACATATTAACAATGAAGCAACGCTACCAAGGCAAATGTGAGCCAGCAATGATGGGGGATTATTGTTGGTTTCTTATGAGGTGAGACAGCGATCAGAAATATAAACGAAAGCCAACAACTGATACGTTCTCTAACTCAAAATCTATACGTAGTAGAAAATTTTCGTTGTTGTATTCTCAATCAGAATGCTTTAAACTCCCACGGACATCCATTATAACATGAGTCGCATTTTTTTGCTTATGTTGACTAGTGTTGTTATTGACATGCTGGCCCTGAACAAGCTCCAAATTTCTTAGATCAATCCTAAGCCTGGATAAAGTATAAAGAGGGGCTACGACAAATCTCACAATAAATACGCAATAAAACGTTTAAATTCGATTATCTCAAAAACGCCTGCTCGAAGAGACGCCTGGTATGTATAACTTTTTAGATAAAAGATGTCAGGCAAAGATAATTTTCAATTAGAAATTTAATAAACCAAAGCGCAAGAAAGTTATGAAGCTTTAGATGTAGCATTTCTCCTACATCTGCTGGTGGTGTACTCTAAAATGTACACCAGATGTACATTAAAACTATAATCAGATAATTATTTCTCCTCTGGAAAAGTTCAAAAGTACGAAAATTAGTGCAAACCAAGTTATTATTAAGATAAATATTTACATAAAAGTTTTAAAAAATTATAATTTTGACACCCAACTTTTGAACTAAGATAAATTGAGCTAGATCATTATATTTTACACCAATAATTTGCGCTAGCGTTTTATACAAAAGTTATAGAGACACCCTGTATAATGTATCTCTCAAAAGTAAAAGGTGATTTCATCAAGTAGTGACAAATATTTTAAAAGATATTCATAATACTGTCAACACCTTCAATTCATTGATTAAATTACGAATAATATAAAGCTTTAAACACTCTAAAAATGTGTTTATTTTCCACAAATTAGTTTCTTCTCCGCCTCTGCTAAACATTAAACTATACACCTATTAATTATTGACCAAAAGAATTTTCACTAATTAGACACAATTCCAACCAAGAAAGTGATAAACTTCACAATATAAATCACCCTTCCAACAACAATTTTAAAAAAATAATAAAAAGAAACTATAATATGCAGGAGCCAGCTGATTAATGTCCACGCCATCTCTGATGGTGGACTCCCGCGGTGTGGTCGAAACGTCCTCTGAAAAGACAGGTTGGCGCCCCCGTGGTGCGTGGACTTAACAAGGACGTCGTGGCGTATACATTAAGAAGTATGTTACTTGGTGTGTAATTTTATTAAAAATCTTGTTAGAGAGAGTTTTTTTCGATTATTTATAGGAAGCTCGTTTTGATGTTATCTTAATATTCTTATATTAATTTATCTCGTAGAAAAGTAATAAGGAAACAAAAGTATATTTTATGTTACAGTGATACAAGAAATAAAAGAAATTAGAATAAAATATTTAGCAAGGTTATACAGAGAGTTCTACAGAGTGTCCAAAAAATATAATAATGTAATTAAAAGGATACATTTTAAAAATAGTTTGGTTTATGCAGGGTGTTCCTAAAAAGCAAGACTCATCATTATTTTTCAGATAACGACGTATATTTTTGTATAGAAATGGGAGTTTCACTAAACACTCGCTTCGATCCAAAAAGTTGGTTGCTTTAAAATGCTACGTTGCTAAGCTATGAGTTCGAAAATAAAGTAATTTCTCATTTATTCAATTAACTTCAATCAATTATATGTAAAATAATCAGCAGAAAGTGCGCTAATTTTGGGAAAAATTTTTATTTCCATTTCGACATTACAACCTTTAAATGGCAGGGTGTCTAAGAAGCGGACCTCTATCGCACAAGAAGCTACAGCCCAACAACAACATGAAAGCCAGTGCTTACTCAGGCGCGACTTCCGAGACAACGCATGAAATGGACAACATCTATGAACGAAACAGTAATGCGTATTTTTTATAGGACTCAACTAAGATAGGAAACAATCAGCTACAGACAAGAGTTACATGCAGAATTTTGAAGGGAATATCCACATATGCAGGTATCACAATAGAGAATAGCTGACTAATATAGAGTTATTCTCCGAAACAACCTAATTGCTGTAACGCAGCTCAATATTATCAAAGCATATATTCAACGTGATCAGGGACAATGATAGTAACAAAAATCTGATTGCTAAACCTTAGTCGCTTCCGGAATCCGAAGTCCAAGGACAAAATAAACAGCCAAATGATAATATCTGACAGGACAACGCTGAACTCTTTTATCAGAGAGTAACAACGGAAATGAGTTCTGCGATATTGGAGTATGATGGAACCAATCCGTTATGCAGACCAGTGCTGCCAACAGTTAATTCATTTAAAAAATTGGGTATCATGTTAGACATCATGAATTATCGCTTTGACCAGTTTACGTTTCAGAGGCTTATACTCTTACAATCTGTCGTGTTACGACTGTGATATTAGAAATTAGAGTTACAATAGAACGTCGATGAGCAAGAGCAGAACCCAACGCACCCCCATGGAAGAGACGCTTGAATGAAAAAATCGAAAATCTTCGAAAATCTATAAGACAGCTGACAGAGTATATCAGGGGCACGAGAACAAGTAAACTGAAAAGACGAGATGAAGAGACAATAAGTCAAATCCGGTACCATTCGCAACAAGATCCAGCGAAAGGTACTGCTCAGTAATGCCTCTTCACGCTGCAATAGATGCTCTATGTTACAGCAGGAAGGCGAAAGAGATACAAGACGAGCAATAACCGAAAACGAGACAATGCGCTGTTCCAACGATCAGAAAAGATTTTCTATCGTAAGATAAACTTTTAACCTAACATGGCAGATAATAAATATCCCCGTAGAGAGCAGGTAGAAGAGTTCTGGGGAAGCCAACATTCCACACCAGCCAAATATAACATCACAGCAAGACTACAGCCAGATGCAGTTTGAGCCATTTACTAGTGAGGAAGTTCCTGGAATAATCAAGGAATTCCACAATTGAAAATCTCCAGGTCTCGAACTGGTCCACAACTATTAGCTCAAAAAATTCTGGTTGCACACCATCATCTGTCTAATCTTATTAATGATTTTTTTCTTAACTCAGCAAAAATGCTACTATTTCTGACAGATAGTGTTATATATCTCTTGCCAAAGAACCAACATATCACATATTACTAAGTACCAAGCTAAGTATGGGATAATCATCTGCCTTATTATACTATATAAGGTAAGCACCTCCTGCGTGACCCAACATCGTTAATGGAAGGATACAACCGGGAGCATTTGCTATACAGATCGGTGAAACTATAGCTGCAATGGAAACAGAACAAGCATGCAAATACCTAGATATAAAACAGGCTAAAAGAATTGATCGTCGTAGTCTCAAGGCCGAATTGATAACCGAATTTCTCAGGAGGGTAATGCGGGTATTACGAACTAACTTAAATAGTAGAAATTTTTTTAAGGCGCTCAACAAGTACGCATGCTCTGCGCTTAGCTAATCTTTTGGAATTGTGAAGCAGGATGAACACCGAAAACTTGCAAAGAAAAATAAGAACACTTTAAACAAAAGCACACAAACACCACCCTAGGAGTGCTATTAAATAAACAATACTTCCAAGATATCAAGGAGGAAGAGGATTGGTGGATATTGGTAAGCAGCTCGATCTACAAATAATTAACGTACGTTAAGGTCTGGCTTTAAAAGCCACTTCATGGACGGCATCCAAATTAAGTCAATCAGGACAATGTCGATAACTCAGCGTCGAACTTTTAGTTGATTTTAGCATAGATGTCTCCGGAAAAGGGGGGCTTTTTGTTAGCTATCCAAGACCAGGTTATTCCAACGAAAACCTATCGAAAGTTCATCATCGGAGATACCTCAATAGAAAACGATGAATGTAGATATGTCTATTAAACATGAAAGATAAACAGCTCCACTGACGAGACCATAAGGTGGTCGAAACGCGTATGAAGAGAGGACCAGAGTTGTATTTGCAGGAAATAAACTATTTTTATTTATTATTTCCTTTTCTCTGATTTGAAGGATAATACATATAAACAACTATTGATTTATTATGCTCCATATTTGTTGATTCGGTTGTTAGATGAGCTGATTAAATTGCTGTCATCCTGCTCTTAGTTTCCCTAGTTTTTGATTGATGTATTCTTTCAAATTAATTATAGGTAATTTGGTTGTTCGCAGTATTATATTGTTTTCGTATTTCCTCAATAAATTGCCTCTCCCGGTATGATTGACATAATTTTTTGTGTTATAAAATTTTTGATATGAAGCTATATCTATTGAAAATTGAACGATTTGACTCTTATGGTTCGACATATCAGGGTTCATGACCCCTGCGTTACATTCTCGTCGGTTCAAATATAATTGGAAACATACCAAACTCTGCCAGTGTATCAGTCAAGAGCATAGAATCATCATCGCCAGTACCAAAGTTTATATTGAAGTCCCCGAGAGAACGATGTTCTTATTTTGCGATAAAAAATGAGATCAATATAATATCGGCACGAATCCCAGACTTTCTAAACTTAAAAAAATATATAGCCAGAAAAAGCACGAAAGTCGATGACTAGATTACAAAATTTTACTAAAATTACATGATTATTGTAAAACACTAAAACTTCTAAATTTTAGCCAAATCAAAAAAAAAATTGAAAATCTGCCAAAACAGATTGATATAGAATTTAATTATCTACATTGTGAAAAAAAGCTCATCCTGATTAAGCAAAAACTATGCTTCTAATATTGACTTGAAAACAAAAATCCGAAGTTATAAACTCGGTTATAATTTTTTTGGGCAACCATGTGTAAAAAATACTGGATATAAATTTCTAATACTTTTATACAATCTTTTTGTATGTCTAATGAAACATATATTAAAAAACATAAGTAAACCGTATGTTATATCTTAGTAATCGGTAACATTTTTTTCATGGTTACCATGTAAAGTCGAAACAACCTTAATTAATGAGTTCATAAAAGTCCGTTCATGCTAGACTAGTTCGAACATCTTCCAAGCAAATCGTCCATCATTTTATATACGAGGTGGAGGCGTATATTAAAATGTATAAAAGGTTATTATTATTCAATAAATGTATGAGGTCTTCATGTTAAACCTACACATGGCGAACGCCTAATGACACCTTATACATAATATATTAATAATTTTAATTTATAAATTTTCCTTGGCGATTTTTAATTGCCGAGTGTCATATTTTTATCGGGATTGAATTTGTGTTTATAATTAATTAGTTAATAAAGGAATAGATAAAAGCGTTTTGTTACGTGTAATCGATGGACATTTTTGACAGCATTACGTTTTGGAAAATGTTTAATTGGTGTCGCTGCGATTAAAAATGTTTTTTTTCTGTGATTATTAGATAATATCTGTATAACTTATTCGTTTTCGATTTAGAAATAACATTTATTACTTATGGATGGTGTGTGATATTTCACAAATAGTTCTAAACACCTCCAAATTCGTTTTTGTCATATATTGTGATGTTGAGCTACTTTCTACGTTACAAAATTACAGTAGGGAAGTGTGAGGGTTTCGTACTATGGAACATTACGAACTAGACAGAAATAATGGATTTTATTTTTGAATGAAATTAAACCATAGGTTCCTAACTTTAATAATAATAAAATTATACTACGTTTAAATAAGAAAATAAAAAAATCGAAAATCCTCGAATAGATGAATTAGAGCTCAGAATATCAGAGGCACGAGAACAACTAAACTGAAAAGACGATTTAAAGAAATTATGAATCGTATTCGATAGCATTCGCAAATAGATCTAGCGAATGCTATTGTTCAGCAATGCCTTGACTTGCTGAAACAGGAGATCTTTGTTATTGCAGGATGGCTCAAGAGATACAAGACCAGCAATAACCGAATAACGTAACAATGCGCTGTTCTAAGGATCAGAAAAGACCTTCTACCATAAACCTAACTCTCCACCTAACATGTCAGGTAATAAATATTCCAATAGAGAACAGTTCTGGGGAAGCTAGCCTTCCATAATAACATTGCAGCAAGCTGGGTCAATGAAAAACACGAAATCTGCCAAGACTACAGCCAGATGCAGTTAGAGGTATTTACCACCGAGGAAATTTCAGAAATAATTAAGGTTTCCCCTAACTAGAACGCTACATGTCTCAAAGGGATCCAGAACTACTGGCTCAAAAATTTCTGGAGTACTCAGCACCAACTAGCTAATCTTATTAACAATGTTTTTCTAAACCCAGCAAAAATGCCGTTGTTTCTGACAGAAGGTATTACGTATCTCTTACCAAAGGACCAACTAACACACATGACCCAACTAAGTATAGACCACACATCTAAGGCCATTGTGAACAAAATAACATCATTAAACTCAACAGAGAGGATGTACCAGGGGACCAATGGGATGCAAGGAACAATTGATTGTTGACTCTGTCATATATAACCAAGCCTGTACCAACCGAAGAAACCTCTTTGCTGCCTACGTGGATTATAAGAAGATCTTGGACTCATGTATGGCTCACAACTCTATTGAGAACGTATAGGGTCGATAATAATTTTGTTTCCTTTTTAGAACGAATCATGTCAATCTGGAGAACTAGGATCCAATTGCAAGTGCTATCCAGCGATACCATCGAAAATAGTATAATCGCAACACGAAGGGGAATATCTCGAGGAGATTTAATTAGTTCATTGAGGTTCTGCCTTGCAATGAATCCACTGTCATGCCGTTTGAACTCCATCAGATACGGCTTTAGTATTAGAAATAACAACGAAGAGGTAGTAAGATTGAATCATCTTCTATACATGGATGATCTTAAACTGATGGCTACTACCAAAAACCAGCAGGAGCAAATGCTTAAAATTGTGAAGGAGTTCCCCGGGAATATCGGAATGCAGTTTGGACTTAACAAGTGCCATATTTTGAACATTGTTAAAGGAAAGATATAACCAGGACCATTTGAGATGCAGAACGGTGAAATTATAGCTGCAATGGAATCAGAACAAACATACAAATACCTAAGTATGAAACAGGCTAAGCGAATTGACCATCGCACTGAGAAGGCCGAATTGAGAACCGAATTTGTCAAGAGGATAAGACGGTTGTTACAAATTAGTCTAAATAGTAGTACGCTCAACAGAGGCGAAAAGAGGACAAGTTAGGAAACTATGGAACAAGGCGAAAATAACAGGAAACTGGGAAGAATATAGACTGGTCCTGACTGAATATAACAGGAACTTGCGTAAGGCTAAGAGAGAATCTTGGAGGAAGCACTGTGAGGAGATCGAAACAACCCCAGAATGTCCAGACTCCGTAAGATACTCTCAAAGGATACGCAACCATCAATAAACTCTCTAAAAACAAATACAGGGGAGCACACCTATACTGGGAAAGAAACAATGACCGAGTTATTTCGGGCTCACTTCCCAGGGTCAACAATAATTGAGAAATCACCGGAGACTTGGAGGACTGGAGCAGAGATAAATACTGCTGTGAGAGCCACCAAGGACAATTGGCAAACGGCAAAAAAGGTGATTACCTATGAAAAGATAAAATGGGCCATAAACTCATTTGAACCATATAAATCGCCGGGACCGGACGGGATTTATCCAGCAATGTTACAACAGGGTCCAAACCTGTTGATCAACAGACTTTGCTGCATATTAAGAGCCACTCTAGCTCTAGGATATGTACCAAAGGTTTGGAGGTTAATCAGGGTAGTGTTCATTCAAAAACCTGGGAAACCCAACTATTCTACAGCAAAGGCATTTAGACCAATCAGTCTAATGTCATTTATCCTTAAGACTCTCGAGAAGCTGTTGGACAGATATGTCAGAGATGATTTAATGGTAAACAGTCCATTTCATCGGAGCCAGCATGCATACAGAATCGGGAGATTCACAGAGACAGCGCTCCACGACTTGGTCAGCAAGGTGGAAAACACTCTGGAAAATAGAGAAGTGCTTCTGGGAGCATTTCTAGACATAGAGGGGGCGTTCGACAACACTTTTCAATCAATCATCACTGCAATAAGGAACATCAATCTGGAAGAGACCTGTTGCAGGTGGATTGAAAATATGTTAAAAGACAGAGTGATCTATACAGAACTGCTCGGAGAGTCGCTGATGGCACGGGTGACTGGGGGGTGTCTGCAGGGGGGGTTCTCTCCCCACTGCTTTGGAACCTAATAATGGATGGGCTTCTGCGAACCCTGAATGAGGAGGGTCACTCTGTGCTGGGATATGCAGATGACTTGGTAATCTTAACCCAAGGCAAATTTAATACAACAGTAAGAGAGAGAATGCAGAGGGCTCTTAAAGTTGTAGAAAGATGGGTAAGGCAGGAGGGACTCAATATAAGTCCCCAAAAGACTGTCCTAATCCCCTTTACAAAACGGAGAAGGATAGAGGATCTCGGTCCCATCATCCTCCAAGGAAACACAATACCACTTGCCAGAGAAGTAAAATATCTGGGGGTGATTTTAGACTCCAGGCTGACCTGGAACAGAGAAGTGGAAAACATAACCAGAAAATCGGAATCATCTCTTATGACTGTTAGAAGATTATGTGGGAAAACATGGGGTCTCTCACCGAAAATGGTACATTGGTTATACACCAGTGTTGTGAGACCAGCCATCACTTACGCAGCCTTGGTCTGGTGACCCAAGATAATGCAGAGAGCAACTATGACAAAGCTGAGTGGAATACAAAGGGTCGCCTGTTTATGTATTACTGGGGCCATGAAATCAACGCCCACTTCGGCAATGGAGTGTATTCTGGATCTGCCTCCGCTACACATAGTGATTCAGGCAGAGGCAAGAATGGGACTCCACCGACTAAATCACTCAGCAGTAAAATCGCAAATGACGATGTCAGGACATAAAAACATATGTAAAAAAATTAGGAGCCCTGAGTTAGAAATAGACACGGACCATATGAACTCGAGCTACCGTTATAATATACCGTTTGAAGTCACAATAGAGGATCGAATGGCAAGTAAAAGAGAAAGACCGGAAACATTCTCGGGTGCAAGTATCTGGTACACTGACGGTTCAAAAACTAGTGAGGGTACTGGAGCTGGGATATACGGGTTACAACCGAGGAAGCAAGTAATCCTTCCCCTTGAGAAATACCCAACAGTGTTCCAGACAGAAATATACGCAATCTTACGGTGCGCAGATGAGATAAACAGGAGAGCTTACAAAGGGAAGCAAATCCTCATTTACTTTGACAGCCAGGCAGCCCTAAGGGCCCTGAAGGGCCAAAAGGTATCATCGAGGCTGGTTTGGGAATGTCAGAGCAAGCTGGAAACTCTGACAAAAGACAACAGAGTTATGTTAAAGTGGGTACCAGGACACGAAGGCATACATGGAAATGAAAAAGCTGACGAACTAGCTAGAGCAGGGTCAGCATCTCAATACATTGGTCCAGAACCGGCCTTTGGGGTGCCGCGGTGTGCAGCACGAGAAGCAGTCAAAGAATGGATTAAAAGAGAACATAAAAACCACAGGATGACCAGACAGGGTTTAAACCACAGCAAGCTATTTATTGGGAATCCGGACCCGAAACTGGCAAAGAAACTACTACAAATGAGTAGAAACCAATTAAGGACTATTACAGGTATAATGACGGGACAAATGGCCGTCAAAGTACATCTGAATAGAATGAATCTATGTAACGGAAACCTCGGCTGCAGACTGTGTGGACAAGCCGAGGAAACGGTAAAGCATATCATATGTGACTGTGAGTCACTGGTGAGATTTAGACAACAAACTTTCGGGTCAGTAAAATTGGAACCGGAAGAAATACTCACTCACTCCTTAGCAGGACTGTACAGATTGAGCCAGGGGGCTAGGTTGACAGAGTGGCTGTAATGTCTAGGGTGAGCACAATAGGCCTATTTTGGTCGCAGTGCATCCGGCTTTAGGACGGACCCGGGAATATATATAAAAAAAAAGTACGCTTAACACATACATATGCTCTGCGCTTAGTTGCTCTTTTGGAATTGTAAAATAGGTCAGGATGAATATCTGCAAAGAAAACTAAGAACACTCTTAATAAAAGCACACAAACACCACCCTCGAACTGCTATTGAACATACAATGCTTCCAAAACGCCAAGGAGGAAGAAGATTGGTCGATATTGGTAACCAGTTCGATCAACAAATAATAAACTTACGTTCTTATTTCCACAGGCTACCGGACTCTTTCATAATATATCAGGCAATATGCGATGCAGACGATTCAATGCCGCTACAGCTGAAAGAACGAAATATTGCATCTCATCACCAAACAGACCACGAGAAGTTACAAGGCTATAGAAACCACTTCATGGACGACATCTAAATGAGGTCATGCAGGACAATGTCGACAATTCAGCGTCGAAATACCGGTTGATTTCAGGATAGATGTTTTCGGAAACGGGGGGCTTCTTATTAGCTATCCAAGACCAGGTTATTCCGAGGAAGAACTATCGGAAGTTCATCATCTCTCTCAATAGAAAATGACCAATGTGGATATAGCTGTCGATCATCAGAGAGAATCCAGCACATAACTGTAGGATGTCAAGCATTTGCCGCAACCGAGTATAAGGAAAGACCCGACTTAGCCGCTAAGATACTCCACCAAGAGTTAGCAGATAAGTTAAAACTATTGCAGGTAGGAAAAATGCCTTACTACAAATACAATCCGGAGTCTATTCTTGAAACCAACGAGTTCAAGTTATATTGGGACTGAACGGTTCAACGATCAAACAGTTGCTCATAATTGGCCAGACATTATACTAACATAAAATTTCTAGGTGAACTACACTGATTGGCATTGCTATACCTAATAACAACAACCAAAGACCAAAATATAATGATAAGATCGCCAAATACAGAGATCTGGAGGTACAAATCCTCAGACAGTGAATGGCGTCCACACGATTCCCATAATTTTATCAACAACTGGAGTGATACCAAAGAACATTCTGCAGAACATCAAAGGACTGGGCCTTAGTGAGCACCTGTATAATCCGATTGCGAAAGCAGTTCTTGCATCCACGCGGACCGTCTGAAAGTTTGTAGGAAGTACAGAAGGCCACGCCACCTAGGATCCGATAATATAGAAAGGGTTCTCACAGAGCTTCATACTTTTGGTGTTTTTTTATACCTGGTATGAATCAATAATCCCTGGAGAGAGTAGGTAACCATAACCATGGTTTGTAAATCTGATAAAATTAATACCCCAGGTGGGTACCGGTAGTGTCGAGCAATTCCACCCCTCTGCCTAGGGTTATATTAAGGATTCTGGGTTAGACAATCTTTCATTTTTTACAAGAAACAGGTTTAGGTTGCGCGTCCCTATCGTATAAGACGTTGCAGCCCAACAACAGCAACAACAACTGAAAATACTTCAGCAAGAGAGCCTAACAACACCAAGACCACCACCCGCCAAATATACTGCGCATGAAATGGACTGTGTCTATGAATTAATCAGTTCTGAAATATGATATAACTGACTTATTATCCAGACCACCACTGAGGGAGTTAACTCATCTAAATAGCTCGGTATTGTATTAGATATCATGAACAACAGAGTTTTGCCGGTTTATGTTTCAAAGGCTCACACGCTAGAATATGTTGATCTACTGCGTTGCAACTGCAGCTGCCAGAACTATGGAATTTAAGATAACCAAGGGGTAGCGAAAAAATTACTTAACACAACCTACTATCTCGCAGTGGGAGAAAATAATAAATAAAAAGGTCGAAAATCGTCGAAAACACATAAAACTTTTCATGACTACAGAACAGTTAAAGAGGTATCAAGCCAGCAATAACTGAAAATGAATCAATGTTTTTTTGCAACATAGGTGGTAATACAAAAAAAGTGAAAGAGTTCTGGAGAGGTCAACTAGCTCCAACCACCCACTGTAACATCAACGCCACCTGGATCAACAAAGAACATCAAATCTGCCGAGATTGTCTCCTACCGAAGGTCACGTATCGTGTCAGAGGCGCAATAGATTGCAAGGAGCAACTTATTATCGATTCGGTCATCTGCAATCAGCCTTTACCAAACGAATGAACTTTTTCACCGCCTACGTGAATTACCAAAAAGACTTCGACTCAATACCACATGAGTAATTGGCAGGTATGCTACGAATATATAGAGTTGAAGTACATATAGTATTCTGTTTGGAATACCTCATGTCAACTTGAAGAGCTAGGATTCAAATACAAGTACCTTCCAAAAACAATATCGAGACAGACACAATTCCAACAACAACTGGAATATTTTAATTTAACTCACAATCACACCCTTTAAATTCACCAGGTGCGGCTTCAGTATTTAAAATAATCTTAAAGAGGCAGTAAGACGAAATCATCTTCTATATATGGACAGTATTAAATCGATAGCTGGCACCAGAAATCAGGTAGAGCAAGTACTCAAAATTTTGGAGGAGTTGTCCAAGAATATAGGTATACTGTTAGGCCTTGATAAATGCCGAACTTTAAACACAATTAGAGAAAAGATACAACTGGGAGTATTTTAGATGCAGAATGGTCAAATTATTGCAGTGATAGAGGCAGAACAGACCTATAAATACGTGGGCATGAAACAGGAATAAAGAATTGACCAACAAACCAACAAGTTCCTAAGATGGATGAGGCAGGTACTGCTAACTAACCTAAACTGTACAATGTATTTAAGGTACACCTATGCGTACTCTGCACTAAGTTACTTTTTGGACTTGTAAAATGGTGCAGGACGGACATAGAAAATCTGTAGAGGAAAGTTAGCACACTTCTAATAAAGGCACCAAAACATCATCTTCGTACTACTGAGTGGAAAACACTACCGAGATACCACGGAAGGATTGATATAAATTGGTAAACAATTAGATCAACAATTAACAAATCTTCCCTCATATTTTTACAGGTTGGTAGAGTCCTCTATATTTTATCGGGCAATATGCAAGACAGACGATTTAACACCGCTGCGAATGAAGGATTATGAATTGACTTATTTCCAACCAGACAAACAAAAGATTCAATCCTGGCTGCAGAAGCTTCTTCATAGAGGAGACCAAAATGAGGTCAGCCAGGAAAATGTCAACAAATTAGCTTCGAACTGCTGCTTGACATCAGGCCAAATGTGTTTTAAAACCGAAGGCATTCTAGTGGTTAACCAAGATCAGGTCATCCTAGTGAGCAACTATCTGTAAATATATAATTAAAAATTTCTTAATCCAGAACAATTAATGCAGATATGGATGTTGATTCGAAGGGGAATATTTCAAGGAGATTCATTAAGCCCATTATGGTTTTGCCTTACCGTGAACCCAATATCACGGTAGATCGATAGATATATAGATAAATAAGCATTTATTTATTCCAATAAATATAACTTACAAAAAAAATGTATATAAAGATATGAGACAATGTAAGGAAAAATATTATTATCATAATTAACACCGCAATAAAAGTTAAAGTTTCATTTTTAGTTCTAGACAAAAAGAAAAAAAAAAAGGGAAAAAAACCTCAAAAATAATTATACAGTTTTAAATATTTCTCTAGACTAATTCTATTTATATTTAAACTTAAAATAAAAGGCAATATTATAAAAAAATAAAAAAACAAAGAAGACTTATACACATTTAAAATATAAAGTTACAGCTAACAACAAAAATTCTGTTTCGAAAAAATGCTGCTCTTATCACACTTTCAAAAGTCATCCAGTATATAAGAAGGCTGCTTTCTTACTCAAAAAATTTTTAGGATACACTTCAATATATTTTCCACTTGCAAATGCATATTTTCAGGTATAGGATTAAAAATTTTTATAAGCAGATTTGTTTTATTCTAGTGATTTAATTATGTTTAACAGACCTAACTCTGTTATCAATAACAAAAATCACCGAATCCAAAATATACATACCTATAATCATCAAATTATTGTTACGAATAAAAATATTTCTGCAGCTATCCTATTGTTTCATTACAAAAATACACTGAAAATATCTTTTTTGCAGAATCAAAACTCTGTTAACATCACCCGAATTACCCTAAAATATCAAACCATATCTGAATCTGGACTGTACAAATGCATGGTAAGCTAACAGAACTGCATTGACTTCAACTCTCTCTGAAATAATTCTCAATGCAAAACAATACTGAGATGATAGCTGTCTCGACATGCACCCTCCAATCCAACCTTCTATTGAGGTTTAGTTCCAAAACAACAGCGCTCTCTACTGGTCTCATTGTTTTATTTTTATGCGTTAATGCACTGCGTTTCGGAAATATTTAGCAACAGGCTGTTGGACAGAAAGTACTCATCGAGAATGTCCATCCCACATTGAACATTCCTCGCTAGCAACTCTGTCGTACTTTAAACATAACTGATGCATCATCGGCATATAGTACCGTTTGATCTCCAAAGATTTCGAAGAAATCATTTGTATAAAGAATATATAAAAAAGATTCAACTATTGAACCCTGAGAGACACCTATCTTCATTTTAACCCTCTAAAACAGTAATGCCCTACCATGAAAATCAGACTCTACCATACACTGAGTCCTGTCCGTCAAATACGATCGTTTTAATTCAAGGGCATTACCCCTTATACTATACGTTTCAAATTTAAACAATAATTTTTAATCATCTACAGCATCAAATGCTTTAGACAGATCCAGGCATATGGCAAATGTTTACTTTTTGTTATTTAGTGATTTTAGAATTTGAGTTAATGCTTGATACAAAGCTCTTACTGTAAGTTTTCTTTTTCTAAAGTCATTTTGTTTACGTGATATTACAGAAAATCTACCCAGAAATGTTAGAATTCTCTGATAGAAAATTTTTTCACAAATCTTGCTTATATTAGGCAATAGCGAGAGCGTTTTTCAATTTTTTTCATTTTTCTCTTCTTTTTTATAAATTGCTTTGCATTTTTTAACTTCCTTTGAAAAATTTCTGTTGTATGACACAAATTTACAATACAGGATAAAGTTCAGAAATAACATTACCTACATATTTTAAAATAGAAATGTGATCATCTACAATTGACTTCTTTTTTTTAACCATCTATAACCTTTAATATATTATCAGAATCAGCAAAAAATATATTCTTCTTCTTCTTCTTCTAACTTCTATAATAGGTCCCTGACCTGTTCCTTCTTCGATTTTCCTCATTCTGGACTTAAATTATCGCTCCACCTTTTCCGTGGTCGACCTCTACTGCGTGTACCACTAGGCGATTTATCTCGTGCGATCCTTACCAGTCTATCCTCTGTCATTCGGCTTATGTGTTTGTTCCATTGTGTCTTACGCTGTAGGACCCACTCATTAATGCAGTCTGTGTTGCATGATTGCCTAATGTTATCGCTTCTTTCTCTGTCTAGTAGCGTTTTTCCTGTTATTTGTCGAAGTATCCTCATTTCTGTAGTCTCAAATAGTTATTTCGTTTTTGTCGTCTCTGGCCGTGTTTCTGAGGTGTATGTCATAATAGGTCTAATTGTAGTTTTGTAGATCCGAACCTTTGTTTCTTGTTGTAAGTGTTTGTTTCGCCAGATCACGTCGTCGAGACAACCCGTCACTTTATTTGCTTTGGCCACCTGCCCTCTTACTTCATCTTCGATGTTGCCATAACTAGTTATGTCGATTCCTAGATATTTGAAACTCATTTCTTGTTGTATTATTTGACCGTCTAGTTCTAGTTTGCATCGGAGGGGTTCTTTTGAGGTTGTCATACATTTAGTTTTTTCGGCTGAGATAATCATATTATATTTTCTTCCCGTAAGATTAAAGGTATTTAACAATCTCTGGAGGTCGTCTTCATTTTCGGCACATATCACAGCGTCATCAGCGTAACAGAGAATTTTTATTTCTGTATCACCCATTTTATATCCTCTACCAAGTCGCACCTCCTTTATTATTTCGGCCATTATCATGTTAAACAACAAAGGACTAAGCGAGTCTCCCTATCTAATACCGCTGTTGACTGGTATGGGTGTTGATAATTTACCGTTAGTGCGAATCTGAACTTTATTGTTTGCGTATATGTTTTCGAATTATATTGATAGGAATATTTCTCTTATATAACAGGTGGATTACGTCATCTAGCTTTATGCGATCGAATGCTTTTGTTAGATCTATAAAGCATAAAAATGTTGGTTTATTGTATTCTAGAGATTTTTCGACTATCGTAGAATAAATACTGCATCCACGCAAGACCTCCCTGATCTAAATCCCTGCTGTTCGTCTTCCAGTGTTGTAACCGAATTAATTTTATTTTTGATTACTTTCGTAACGAGTTTCAGAGTTGTGTCCAGTAGATTAATACCCCTGTAGTTCCCTGGTTCTTGTTTGTCACCTTTTTTAAACATAAGCATCATTGTGCTGGTTCTCCACCTATCTGGTACTTTGCATTGTGTCAGTATTTTTCGAATAAAGCTTGTGAGTTCCTGTGTTAGTCGCTGTCCTCCGTATTTCAAGAATTCGTTATGAATTCCGTCTTGTCCGGGAGACTTTCTATTTTTGAAGGATTTTATAGCTTTCTCTACTTCTTGAATGGTGACTTCCACATTATTCCTTATTGCTGGTATGTTGTTTTTTCCAATGTTAGCATCTCCCTCAAATAATTTTGTTAGGTAGTCTATCCATTTCTCTTCTGATATTTTGTTTGTTTCGGAGAGTTCAGATACTTCTTTGCGCTGTTGTCTTATCAGTCGCCACATTTGTTTTTGTACACTATAGAAGTCTCCTTCCATTCTTTTAGAGAACTGCTCCCAATGTTCACTTTTTAGTTGCCTGACTAGTAGATTAGTTTCGCGACGAATTGGTTTGTACCTAATGTATGCTTCCGGCGTTTTTGACGTTCTATATGCTAAATATGCTTTTC
Source organism: Diaprepes abbreviatus (assembly GCA_034092305.1). NCBI lineage: Eukaryota > Metazoa > Arthropoda > Insecta > Coleoptera > Curculionidae > Diaprepes > Diaprepes abbreviatus. The sequence continues at coordinate 7,034,053 of JASJET010000012.1, read as the reverse complement.
TTTTTTCGTTACACTTATCTTTAACTTCTTTACGGAACCATGGAGTTTTATTAGGATTTTTGTTGTTGATTGTAATTGTATGTGTGCCCAATGACTCATTTGAAGCATCTTCTATGTTTCCCTTAATTTTTTCCCAGCTATGATTTATATCTTCCTCTTCATTTATTGGTTTTCTTTCAGTTTTTTCCATCAATCTTTTTTGATATAATTCTTTCGTTGACGTATGCCACAGAGAGTCTATGTTATTTTTTTGTATCCTAACCTTTCCCAACTGCTTTTTCTTTTGTGTAATCTTTATTTGAATCTTTGATAGAACCAATTTATGATCGTTTCCTGCATTAACAGAGTTCAATGTTCTAATATCCAATATTTGGGTGGGATATATAACTCGGTTACTAAGTATAAAGTCAATCATAGATTTGTGCCCTCTTGTATTTTCAAAAGTGTATTTATATTTATCTTTGTGTTGAAAGAAAGTATTGTTTATCCTTAATTCGTTGTAGGCACAGAAATTTACCATTAGTTCTCCGTTGGTGTTGCGATACTGTTCGTTGAAGCGTTGCTTAATTCCGGGGATTATTTGGTTTCCTATACGGGCATTAAAGTCTCCCAATAAAATAATAGCTTCCTCACCAGGTATTGAGTCTAAAGTGGTTTGCAAGTTCTCGTAGAATGCTTCTACCTCGTGTTTTGGTTTTCCGTCTTCTGGGCTATAAACGGACAAGATGTTTAGTTTTGTTTTATGTTCCATTAGTAGTTTTATAGAGACTATCCTTTCTGATATATATTGGCAACTTTCTATGTTATTTTTATATTTCTTGTGGATTAGTATGCCTACTCCCGCCTTGGCTCGTTGTTCTTTATTTACTCCACTATATATTAGTATATAGTTTCCGTATTCTTTTTGACCTTTGCCAAAAAATATATGGATAATCTTAATTTTATGGCTATCACCAGAAAACAGATAAAGCAAATGCTCAAAAGGATGGAGTTCTTTGAGGATATAGCAATGCTACTCGGGCTTGATAAAGGTCGAATTTCAAACACAACTAGAGGAAAGATACAACCGGGGGCATTTGCTATATAGAACAGTCAAACCATTGCAGCAATGAAGGCAAAACAGACCTGGAAATACTTGGACATGATACGATACTCTGCATAATCAAATTCAAAAAATCTATTCGAAGAAGCACAAACTACAATCCACCAAGGACACTCATCTAATTGGGCAGATAATGAATGCAATTGAAATGTGACATGGTGACGAATTTGTGACGCCAGAAAAGAACGACTAAAATAATTAAACGTGTTTAAATTTACATGCTAAATATCCTTTATTACCGATAAATACCAGTTCACCGCTTGACGTTAATGTCTATCAATAATATTAATTTATAAATTTTTTATTGGCATTTTTTAATTACCGGGTATCACATTTTAATTGATAGAGAATTTGTATTTCTGATTAATTAGTTAATAAAGTGTTAGATAAGAACATTTTGTAACTAAAGCTGACTGTGCTTTTTTATATTATTAAGTTATATAGATAAGAACAACCACTTAATATATGTAGATAGGGCGACTTTGCAAAATATTTTTTTTTTACTTAATGAGATAATAACTAGGTCTGATAATGAATCGCATTTCTTGGACTTGCTTTATCTCGATTCGTTTAACAAGTTGAAATACTTTCACTGAATTGATGCTAGAAAATAAAGGTTGCCAAAGATTTGGTATCTTAACACTAGGTTTATTAAAGATTATTATTTTTGATGTAGGCCACTTCTGTGATTTTTTTTCAGTTTCCAAACCACTGGTGTTTACTATCCCAGGCGTGTTCTGCGATACACCCTTTTTAATTATGTACTTTATGTTTCTTAATCCTAATTTCTAGGTATCACCTTTTCTTTTCAACGTATATTGGAAGAGGTAGGTTTGTAACTTGTAGGTAAAACTTATCAATAAACTATATTCATTTCACCGGGCTGGGCTGATTTAGATTTTTTAAATAAATCAAAAATTATTCTAAGAATTAACGATTAAACACATTCACTATGCAAAAACTATTTGAATATTTTTACTTGAAATTTTGCATGCTGATTTCATACCACACGAGGCTTCTTTTGCTGCGGTATATGCAATTTATTTTTCTATTACAAAACCGTCATAAACTCAAAGGTCGAAATGCTTACATGAATCTGACTCCTAGACAGAGGGATGATGAAAAGGCTACTTTGACGAAGTTTAAAAAAAAAGGCCAGGAGAGAAAGGGTTCGACTGTGGTATAAAGAGGGTGACCCAAGTATTGTGGCCTGAGGTCTAAATTCGATGAGCTCGTAGTGAGCGAATATAATGTAATAATTTTTACAGAAACTAACTTATCTAGTGACATACCTGACTCTGAACTGAAGTCGTTTGATTTTACTATTTTCCGTAAGGACCGTTCTCACCTAACAAGCACTAAAAAATTATTTTGAGGTCTTTATCGTGCTTGGCGCATCACAATTACTAGTTATTGGCGATATATATCTGCCTCCGAACTTACCACTTCAGAACTATTTAGCATTCTATGAAGGCTTGGACTATCACAAGCCAATATTCTGATGCCGAACTTTACGTTGTTGGCGATTTTAATTTACCAAAGGCAGCTTACGCAGTGGCCGTCCCTCGGGATGATACTTACGTCTTCCCTCAGAATGGGAAAGTTATTGCTGCACTGTCTCACACTCATGCACGGAACTTTTACTTCGACTTTAAACATGCCAATAATATCATATTAAATAATTATTTGTGCACTGTACCCTGGGAGACCCTTTTTTCTTCTATGGGTAGTATTGATGATACGCTAAATATTTTTTACTATGAATTATATTCTGCCATGGAGGCTTTTGTGCCTGTAAAGAGAGTTTTTGCAAGAAAGTTTCCTAGGTGGTTTTCCAACGAGCTCGTTCAGTTAACTATAAAAATTTCATAAACAGTTAATGTCAGGTGATTCTTGGAACCACTATAAAATATGTACAGGTTTGCATGCAAAATGTTAGAGACTGGAACTTTGTGAATGATAAACTTCACTTGAACTGTATGCCCTCTCAATTCTTTTGGAGGACGAGAGCGCGGTTATGGATCCTGGGGTTGCCGAACTCTTTGCTAAATATTTCAGCAAAGTGTACTTTGATGTAACAGTGAAGTGCCCGATGGCTGTCTCACCTGATATAAATGTCTCCAACTTCGCCATATCTATTTCTGATATTTACGCCGAGCTGAATAGTCTTAACCCCTATAAGGGTCCGGGCTCGGATGGCGTCCATCCAATGCTACTGAAGAACTGCTAGTTTGTTCTTGCACGCCCATTTAATCTTATTTATAATAAATCTCTTCGGCGGGGTATTTTTCCTCAATTTTGGAAAACGAGGTTTGTGGTTCCTATTCACAAGGCGGGCAGCAGGGTTGACATTCGGAACTATAGACCTATCAGCATAATTATTACTATTTTTAAAATTTTCGAAAAGCTGGTTAATACCTTTCTTACCTCAATTTTTAAGACTGCCTTCATTTAGGAGCAATTTGGTTTTTGTGCTGGCAGGAACACTGAGGTGAAACTGGTCTTTTATGTGGAGGTTTTTTCTAAATTATTGGAGAGCGGATCCATGTATACTGACTTCTCGAAGGCCTTTGATAGGGTGCCTCATGGGATTCTGCTGGATAAGCTTCGGGGGGGCTGGGTGACTTTGGTTTACTGTTTGGTTGGATTGAGACCTATCTAAGATATTAGTGTCTCCAAGGGTCCCTCAGGGATCTCACATCGGTCCATTATTATTCAACTTATTCACTAATGATGTATCCATTTGCTTTAAGTCAAGCAAGTTCTTACTCTTCGCCGATGACATGAAGGTGAATAAAGTCATCGACAGTTATAATGACTGCTTGGAACTTCAGAGAAATCTTGATAGATTTGTTTCCTGGTGTGGAGTGAATGGAATGAGTTTGAATATTGCTAAATGTAAATTCATTAAGTTTTCTAGGTTGCGTTATCCACTGGGCTTCCGCTATCACTTGGATGGTAAACCGTTGACCTCCGTTGATTCTGTACGGACCTGGGAGTCCTTTTTGATTTCACCCTTTCATTAGTTTCTCACATCGCTGACATTGTTAGTAAGTCCCTCAGGATATTAACTTTTATTAAACGTTATGCTAAGGAGCTTTTCATTGTGAAGTCCCTTAAAATACTCTATTGCTCGTTGGTTCGAACAAACCTTGAGTACGCTTCTTGTATTTGGAACCCGCACTATGATTTACATGTGTACCGGCTCGAACAGGTACAGAGAAAGTTTTTCAGATATATTAACTCGAAATTCAACGGGGGTGCTGATCTTGGTTATGCTGCTTTGTGCTCCTAGTTGAATTTGCTTCCCCTTGCTAATAAAAAAAAGGGTAGAGACTTACAACTTCTCTTTAAAGTTATAAACTCCCAGGAGTACTCGTACTTCCCATATATTTCACCGACCTTTTCACAGAACAAATTATGCAAGCCATACTTTTATACCAAGGGTGGCTGGATATGCTAATGGGTTGGGTGACTTGAATTTCTTTCGCTGTCGAAGTCTGATCTTATCATTTTAAAAGAAGGCTTTTGGAATTAATTGTCGATTAATGTTTTGTCTTTTACTGTTGCTGATTGACAGGTGTACACTTTTTTTTTCTTTTGTCAACCCTTCTTTGTTAAACTATTATTGATTTCACAATGTCATGTTTCACTCTAGCTCTGTAATTAATTATTGTAAAATGGACAGTGTGGTGCGTCGATAAATAAATAAATATTGTTTATTATCAATTGAATAAACAGCCATTTTACCACGTTTTTTTTTGCAATAACTTATGAACAAATAAGCCGATTTCGATGTTCTTTTTTTTAGTTTATAGATATTTCTAAGGTGCACAGCATTTGTTTGGAACTTTTTTTCTTAAAAGCAATATCTTTTTCTACAACTAAAAAAACTTCATTTTTCACACCTTAATTGTTTAATTTAAAGTTATGCCACAAAAAAAACTGAAGCCTAAAAAACCATGAATTACCACCATCATTCTGAAGATCCTCCCGCATGCTCATATTTAGAAACGCTATTTGAATGAATGAATGAATGAATGAAAAAGGGGTGGTGATGCTAGATCATCGATGCCTAGGCCTCCATTGGGCCCTTTACATTCCATCATATCTGCAGGTTCTTGGAGGCCGATCGTCTTTGCGAATCCAAGCAGCCTCGTTATTTGAACTTGCGTAACTGCTTTCGGTAACAAAACTATGTCTCCGAAATATCTCTGTCTCAGTCCGTTGAGTGCTGGGCACCCTCTGAGAACATGATCTACAGTTTCATTCTCCTCCAAACACCATCTGCATGCAGGCGCGGATCCAAGGGGGGGGCGGTGGGGGCGATTGCCCCCCCAAGAGCTTTGAGTTTAGGAAAATCGACCCGATTTTTCCTCTTATACCATAGTTTATTCAAGAACTAAAGAAAGTAATAAATCATTTTTTACCCTTTTTCTCTTCGCAAACTACCTGTGTTCTTTAGTCCGGTGTTTTTAGCAAAATTTGTTAGACACATATATTTTTCATAGGAATGGGTTAGAAATTTTATAATCAAAAATACCGGTCTATAATAATAAACTAAAACGTAGGATTATTCTCTCAAAAAATTCTAAGTTATAATTTAAATACTTACAAAATATCCATAGTGAAAAATACAAAAAGCTAAACATATATAAAAAAATAAATTCGTCCATATAATAATAAAATATTTTTGGGGCTATCGGTCATTTTATTATTAATTAAAAACATTTTTAGGGTATTTGACGTGTCAGTTTATTTATTTCTTAAACCATCTGCAGAATTACAATTAAACACTAAAAAGGGATTCAAATGTAATTACTTTTTTATGTTGTAATTAAAATTAGACCTACTTATTTTTATTTCTATTGTACTGAAATCTTAATTTAATTTACTTTTATATATGCAAATACGATAGCCCCAAAAAAAATAAGATAAACATATTAATTCTACACGCTTAAGAAAAAGACACAAACACAATAATAAAATAATAAAAACTTACGGCTAATTAGAATTAAATATATATAAAATTAAAGATATATAAAATTAAAAATATATAAAAAAAACATATAAACAACATTAAACAATAAAATACAACAAAAACAAAAATTTAAATAATAAATTGTGTTTACACTAGTAAACATTACGTATCTAATACCTAATCAAAGTCAGTGAAACTATCTTCGCTAAAATTAATTATAATTGGTTCCCCTATCTCACCGATTATGAGATCGAGTTCTCACATTTTGTTTTATTCTTTTATTATATGGATTTTTCCCAATTTTCCGCAGTAACTTTATTCAAAAAAATCTTTCAAAGTTTAGTTAAATTACTAATTTTATTTTTGTTTTTGTGTTATTTCTAGGAACTCTACCTTTTACTTGAGAGAGATATTTACGTCTTCCTAGCAAAAATTAAGTTCTCTGAGCAATTTAATTTCAGGTAAATCGCGATCTTCAATGATCCCTTTAATTGCAGTTTTCATCTCTTCTTCCAACGAAGTTTTTCGTTTGCCTGTGATCGAATGTGGCTTGGGATTACTAACAATTCCAGTCGTTTTTTCTCCTTCAGTATTCGGTACATAGTAAATTTTTCAACTCCTGTCATGTTGGAACATATCTCAACAGAGCTTTTAACATTATTATCTAGATATTGATATCTTAAGGCATCATAAATGTTCATCGTAATAAGTTTTTCGTTGAGGAAAAAATGCCCTGGTTTAACGATTTTGGAATAAATATAGAGGTGAAAGCCATATCTTTTGGGTATCTCACTAATCTCAAATAATATATAAAAACAAGCGCAAACAAGATATATACTAAGAAAAAACTGTAAGTTGTACTTTGCTCACTGACAGAAATTAAATGAAACTATCAGAAATTCTATGTTGCAGTAAATTTATAGAATATATTTAAATATAATTAGATTTACGGCAGTTTTCAGTTACCTGCGATACTGGAGCAGGTACGTTTGAGGTTTCGGTAACAGTTTTATTACTCTCTCTAGTTCTTGAATAGAGTATAGGAGTCTGTATGCTTGCGATCGCCCCCCCCCCTCCCAAAAGCTTTGAGTTCAGGAAAATAGAACCCATTCTGCCTTTTATATTAGGAATGAATATGCTGCTTGCACTCCCCCCCCCCCCCCCCGTTGACAACTCCTTTTTCTTGCCATACTGTACTTTTGTGATATCACCACCCCCCCAAAGAGAGGGGCTGGATCCGCCCCTGTCTGCATGTCGGGTCGCCCTCGACACCGATTCTATGAAGATGGCTCCGGAGGTGACAATTTCCTGTCAACAATCCCACCACAATTCGCAGCTATTTCCTTCCCAAGTTCCCCGTTATATATTCCTTAGCACACCTCATTCCAGGAGCTCCCCTCCATGATTCAATAAATTTGCTTTCCAGCAACGATTTCAGTTCCCTTTTGCCAATAACAATTGGAACAGGTAATATTGGTTGGGGTCCATAAGGTTCAATCGCCGAATCCAACTTTGCCAGACGATCTGCTTCGTCATTCCCGCGTATGCCCGAGTGACCCGGGACCCATACGAGTCTGACTGTGCAGCCTTTCCTTATCATACCATTTAGTACATCCTTGCACTCAGACACCAGTCGCGAAGTCACGACACTTGACTTCAGTGCCAATATCGCAGCCTTACTGTCTGAGCATATATTTATTACTCTATTCTTGTCTATGTCCCTCTCACAGAGATGGGCACACTGCAGAATAGCATAAATTTCCGCTCTGAAAATTGTCGCACATTGTCCGAGAGCGTAGTATTCTCTGACTCCTGTGGTCTTGCCGAATACTCCGGTTCCAGCTCTTTCATCTTGTCGAGATCCATCAGTATACCACCAGGATCCATTTTTCGGAAGATTTTGTTCTCCCCCCAATCCTCTCTACTTGACATAAGTATCTCCAGGGAGAAGTTGGGTTTTAAAAACGGCATCATGTACTCTGTCCGCATGAGGAGTAATGGACACCTCTCCACCACGCTTTCCCAGACATCTGAGTCGCTATTTAAGAAAATATTTTGCTGGTCTAAAATAATACAAATAGCTTCCGTATATAAAAAAGTTCTGAGTACGTATACCGTCTAGAATGTCAAACTTTACAGCGGGAATGTCAGATGGCATATAGCAACGCTAGTGTTACCAGTTCTTAAAATATAAACTAAAAATATGTTTCCATTATTACCAAATAATTACCAAAAACGACTTTAAGTCCTTTTCCGTTACCGAAAAGGAAATGAAAAAAAATTTATATTTCAAAGATTGTTTTTCTGCCAGTTTATAATAAACTTATAAAAAAATGTAAAGCAGATCTATTAAATGCTTATTTAATGCTATTATTACCATTTTTATAGACGTTAGTTATACGGAGATTTCTTCGCTACGTTGAAAAATTAGGTACCTTAAAAATCCATTAGTATTTTTGTATAATTAATGTCTTGACTAATTTCATTACACATTTTTAACGGTTATAAGATATTTCTTGGTTTGTTATGTTAAAAATTCGGTTTTGGATACGGTTTTTTTTCTATAAATTATAGCCATTTCGGCTAATTTTAATATTTCAATAGTCTAGGAATAAAATAAAAAAGAATTAACGATTGCAGGTAGCCAGCTCGAGAAATTCTATACATTTTTCAAGTCTTATAACTTTTTTTTTAAATTAGGAATGTTTAGGTGTGTAACTCCATATTAAATCGATAAAACGGATGACTTCTTAACTAAAGCATAGTTCTCAATTACTTTAAAGAGAATAGTCACATTCACCACATTTAAAAATATACACGTATTTAGTTTAAATTCCTTTCTAGTCGTATTTTGAGACGCGAATGGTATTTCGTTCATTGACCATCTTAAGGAAGGTAAAACTATCAATGCCGAATATTACACGGCATTATTGGATCCAGCCTCTCTCTTTAGGGGGGGGGGCGGAGATATCACAAAGGTACAGTATAGCAAGCTAAAGCAATTTGTCGACGAGGGGGGGAGACACCAACAACATTCCCATTTCTAGTGTAAAAGGCAGGGTCGGGTCTATTTTTCTGAAGCTCTTGGAGAGGGGGTGATCACAAGAAAAAACAAGTTGCCGGCAAGGGGGGGGAGTGCCAGCAGCATACACATTCCTAATATAAAAGGCAGAATCGGTTCTATTTTTCTGAACTCAAAGCTCTTGGGAAGGGAAGGCGATCGCAAGCATACACATTCCTATACTCTATTCAAGAACTAGAGAGAGTAATAAAACTATTACCGAAACCTCCAACCTACCTGCTTCAGTGTCGCAGGTAATCTAATTATATTTAAATTTTATAATCTTTTATAAATTTACTGCAACAATAAAATTTCTGACAGTTCAATTTAATTTCTGTCAGTAAGCAAAGTACACCTTACAGTGTTTTAAGTGATTTATCTTGTTTGTGCTTGTTTTTATATGTTATTTGGGATTAGTGAGATACCCAAAAGATATGGCTTTCACATCTATATTTATTCCAAAATCGTTATACCAGGGCATTTTTTCCTCAACGAAAAACTTATTACGATGATGCCTTAAGATATCAATATCTAGATAATAATGGTAAAAACTCTGTTCAGATGTGTTCCAACATGACAGGAGTTGAAAAATCTACTATGTACCGAATACTGAAGGAGAAAAAACCGACTGGAATTGTTAGTACTCCCAAGCCACATTTGATCACAGGCAGACGAAAGGAGTTGTACATACATTTTATTATAAGAAGCAGATCCCAACCGTCGACAAAATTCTAACTAAAATCAATGAAGATCGGGATTTACCTGAAATTAAAAGAACTGAGCTTTGAAAATTGCTCAGAGAACTTAATTTTTGCTGGGAAAAACGAGATAGGAAATCTGATCTTATCGATCGTCCGTTGGAGAAGGAAATATCTCAAGTAAAAGGTAGAGTTGTTAGAAATAACACAACTTACAAAAATAGTAATTTATCTAAACTTTGGGAAGATTTTTTTGAATAAAGTTACTGCAGGAAATTGGGAAAAATCCATATAATAAAAGAATGAAAGACAATGTGGAAACTCGATCTCATGATTGGTGAGATAAAGGAACCAATTATAATTAATTTGAGCGAAGATAGCTTCACTGACTTTGATTATGAATTAGATACGTAATGTTTACCTGCGTAAACACAATTTATTATTTAAATTTCCTGTAACATATAAAAATTAATTACATGAATCCATTTTTAGTGTTTAATTGTAATTCTGCAGATGGTTTAAGAAATAAATAAACTGAAACCTCAAATGTTCTAAAAATGTTTTTAATTAATAATAAAATGACGGATAGCCACAAAAAGGTTTTAGTATTATATGGGTATTTTATATTTAAATTATAACTTTTTTAAATAAATTTTTTGTCTGAATGTGCCTAAAACGGTTTCTATGACAAAATTAAAAATAATAAAAATACAGTTGTGATTTGTGTTAAATATGTCAAAATTATATATATTTTCTAATGTATGTGAATTATTAAGAAATCACAAGAAATAAGATAATATTATAAAACCTTTTTATTTTAAGTTTATTACCGAAATAATATTCTATGCCATGAATAGTTAGTGATAAAATAAACCTTGTTCCGAAGCCTAGGACAAGGATTAAAATCCTTTTTAACACTTTACACATCTAAATATCTATTACTATCCAACCCAAATAGTCTACTATTATAGACCAGTATTTTTGATTATATAGTTTCTAACCCATTTCTATAAAAAATGCATGTGTCTAAAGACTTCGAACTAAAGAACACAGGTGGTTTGCGAAGAAAAAAAGGGTAAAAAATTTACTCTCTCTATTTCTTGAATAAACTATAGTATAAGAGGCAAAATCGGGTCTATTTTCATGAACTCCACGCTCTTGGGGGGGGGGAGGGGGTGGCCTCGGATCCGCACCTGTAATGCACCGTGTCATCAGTCGATGAAAATTATGGTTAAATTAAACGAATTGCTTTCCTCTACAGTACTCTCCAGATCTGGCACCCTGCGATTAGTGGCTTTTTGAAGACCTCAAAAAGATGCTCCAGGAAAAGAAATTTGGCTTAAATGAAGAGATAATTACCGAAACTGAGGGCTATTTTGAGAGCAAAGACTTTCTACAAAAATAACAATGAAAAGTTAGAACAGCGTTGGAATGATTATATCAGTCTTGAAAGAGAGTATGTTAATAAATAAAGTTGAATTTCTAAAAGAAAAATCGTTTTTCTTCCATGGAAGATACCTGAAATGTCCGGCTCCGATTTTACTGAAACTTCAATAAATTGCAAAGGGTACAAAAATAAGAAATACGTGTTTTTTTTTTTATCTACGGAGATTTATTATAACGGGGTTAAAACAGCTTCCCAAGTTCACCCCTAAAAACAGTGTTTTTGATATATCTCAGGTTTTAGGTGAGATAGCTTCATAAAACAAAATGGAAATTATTTGGTATTTGAAATGATGTTAAACTATTGTATTTCACCCGCAAGGATATCATCTCTTACTTTTTACAAGGGTAAACCATCTATTTACGCACGTAATTGAATTCTAAAAATTACGAAATCGTTTAAAAATATATTTTTCTCGAATACCATAAGTGACTTAAGTTGACGGGTTTCGGGGTTTCCAAAAATAAATTAATAAAATAGGACGAATCACCCCCAAGTACTTACCATAATAAAAAATAAGGGATGATATCCTTAAGGATAAAAATACCATAGTTTAACATAATTTAGCATAAGAAGTAATTTCAATTTTTTTTTTGTAGAGATATCTTAATTAAAACTTGAGATAGCAAAAAAAGCATTTGGAGATGACTCACCCCCTTTTGCTAGTTTATTTTTGGAAAACCCGAAACATGTCAACTTCTGTTAAATATGGTATTCTTGAAAAAAGAGTTTCTTACAATTTCATTAAATTCCGTAACTTTTAGAATTAAATTACGTGCGCGAATAGATGATTTACCCTTATAAAAAATAAGGGATGATATCCTTGAGGGTAAAAGTACAATAGTTTAACTTCATTTCAAATAGCAAATCATTTCCATTTTGTTTTGTAAAGAAATCTTAATAAAAACGAGATATTAAAAAAGTGTATTTGGGAGTGACTCACCCTCTTTTGTTCACCCCGAAACATGTCAAATTCAATTAATTATGGTACTTGTGAAAAAAATATTTTCAAATAATTTCATTAAATTCTGTAATTTTTAGAATTAAAATACTTGCGCGAACAGTGGGTTTACCATTATAAAAAATAAGGGATGGTATACTTGGAAGTAAAAATATCATAGTTGAACATCATTTCAAATAACAAGCAATTTCTATTTTATTTTGTAAATATATATATATATATATATATATATATATATATATATATATATATATATATATATATATATATATATATATATACATTCATATATATATATATATATATATATATATATATATATATATATATATATTATATATGCGGATGCCTACGGCAGCTCAAAATGTCGGAGGCTAGATTCGTATCTCTTTTAGAGATAGTTGTGCTTTGCTTTGATTACCCATTAGGCGCCACCTGTTTTACATTATCTATGTTACTTACCTAGTGATAAAACAGGAAAACACATAGGTATCAGAAATGATGTTACTTTACTGACTGCTGGTGTATAGCTCCATAATAAAACGACTTATTTAAAACAAAATAACAATTTCATTTTATTCCAAAAAAATTATATACATAAAAAGAGTGGTACCTACAATTTTTTTATATACCTTTTCTTGATAACTATAAGTGATATATCGTTTTTTAAGGTTACATAGAGATTTGGCCGCAAAACCTTCTAGAACCTTCTATTGCCAAGGGTATAGAAAGTAATTTTTAATAAAGATAGTTACCAAGATGTTTTTTACATTTTATGCTATGTTAAAGGTAATTATGTTTATATTATGTTCTATATGCATAAAAAAATCGATGTCCAGGTCCTATCCTCTAAATTAAAGTTTTCTCCCACCTTATTGCTTATTTACACGATACTTTCCACTTCTATTTATTGGATCTAGCGTTATCTGGATCCTAGTTGTTGATCGTGGATGAATGGAGCTTCATTTAGTCGGAACTCAAATGTAAAATGAGCTCAATCGTCAAAGTCAAGTTCGTTGGTGCAATACGGCCAGGAAAAATAGAGCCAGAACAGTCAGAAATTTGAACAGCAGAGAAAATCAGAAAATGGGAAAAACAGGAAAAGAAAAAGGAACGAAGCCGAAGAAGAAAAAGCCCTGAAACGTAATTTGTTATTTTTACAACATGTATGTTTGTATTTTAAAGAGGGCAAAATCTTACCTCATTGGACTGTAACAAAAAACACATGTCAGTCTGCCCTTTCAAATCTAATGGCAGGATTTGTCCACTGCCTTCAACGGTTCAATCGTAAAAGAAACGAAAATGAAAATCTCCATCGCAACCTCCATGACAAATTTTAGGAATATTTGTTCTTAACTTTTGCCAACCTTATTCTCACCTGGATCACTCTAACCTAGTTCCGAACTTACATTGATTACCAGATAATACATCAAATATTGGCAAGCCATGAAAAATTATCAAAAAGAAAATTATGATCAAAACAGTCCAAAGTTACTAATCATGATTAAAACAAACTTCAAAAAAAATGTTACAAATTCCATACTGTATACTCAAATTTAAATGATCGGACTCTACATGCCGTGCTTGTGTCAAACAAACCGGGTATACATCCACAACAAATGCTAACTGAGCTATGTTACTGACTATAACCTAACATTTTTAATGCTGAAATGAAATGTAAATAAATGAGAATTTATTAAAAATGAAATATTTTATTACCTTTAAATTCAAACCAAATAATGTGATATATATACTACAGCATTTTACAAACTCTGTTAAGACGAAAGAGTGATAAGTTATAAGACCGAAAGAGTTGTGAATCAAAAACGAATTCCATGTTTACAAATTTTAAATTACAGGATAAACAATTAAATTTAATCAGGTAAAAATATATAAATTATATCATATTACTGAAGAACATGTAGCATTGATGCAAACTGGTAAATTTAAATGCTACAATATATATATATATATATATATATATATATATATATATATATATATATATCAACTAGAACTTGAGATTTAAAAAAAAAGTACTTGGGGGTAGCTCACTAGGTTATTTTTCGAAATCCCGAAACCTCCTTGTTTAAGTTACTTATTGTTTTCTTGGAAAAAAATATTTTCAAAGAATTGCGTTGAATTTCGTAATTTTTAAAATTAAAATACGTGCGCTTATAGATTATTTACCTTTGTAAAAAATAAGGGATGATATCCTTGGGGTAAAAATCTATCGTATTTTCCACATCGTTTCAAATAACAAGTAATCTACACTTTATTTTGTAAACATATCTCAATTAGAACTTAATATTTAAAAAAAAAAAGTATTTGGGGATAACTCACCCCCTTTTACTAGTTAGTTTTTGAAACCCCGAAACAAGTAAACTTAAGTTATTTATGGTGTTCGTAAAAAAATATTTTCGAACAATTCCATTATATTTTGTAATTTTTACAATTAAATTACGTTCGCAAATATATGGTTTACCTTAATAAAAAACAAGAGATGGTATCCTTGGGGGTGAAAACACCATGCTTTAACATCATTTTAAATAGCAAGTAATTTCCATTTTATTGTGTGAAGCTATCTCATCTAGAATCTGAGATATTTCAAAAACACTCATTTTAGGGGTGAATTTTAGGAGCAGTTTTCACCCCGTTATAATGAATCTCCGCAGATAAAAAAAAACACGTATCTCTTATTTTGTACCCTCTACAACATATAAGTTTCATAAAATCAGAGCCGGACACTTCAGATATCTTCCTTGTTAAAAAATCAAAATTTCAGTAAGAAATAAAGAAATCTATCTGCCGTATTTAAATAGTTTGTTATATATGTAATTCTCCTTTCAGGCAGAGAATATGAAAAATATATGTACAAACCGTTTATTTCCTGCAAATATCGCTTTGGTCCTCTCTCCATACGCGTTTCGATCACCTCATGATCTCGTCAGTGGAGCTGTATCGGACCGAGAGCAACAATAGCAGGAAATAACTGATACATGAACCATAAATTTCAAGGTATGATATTTGCAGGAAATAAACTGTTTGTACATATATTTTTCATATTCTCTGCCTGAAAGGAGAATTACATATATAACAAACTATTTAAATACGGCAGATAGATTTTTTATTTCTTACTGAAATTTTGATTTTTTAAAAATTTCACGTTACTCCGTTGATTCATAGATGTCGTTCGACTGGCGATATTTTTCAGTCTGACATCGAAGTTGGTAGACGGCAGGTGTAATATCCTGCCGACATACCTTAAAATTTATGGTTCATATATCAGTTATTTCCTGCTAATGTTGCTCTCGGTCCGATACAGCTCCACTGACGAGATCATGAGGTGATCGAAACGCGTATGGAGAAAGGACCAGAGCGATATTTGCAGGAAATAAACTGTTTGTACATATAATTTTCATATTCTCTGCCTGAAAGGAGAATTACATATATAACAAACTATCTTCCTTGTTAGTTAGACCGGAAAATTAGTGAATACTGTGTTATACATCGAGACATTTTTTTAATGGTATTGACGCGATTTTAATGAAATTGAATTACGTTACAATTATTACATAATTGATTTTCAATAACATTTTTTTAGTATAACCAGCTGTATAAGTTATTTTAACCCCTAACCTGTGTTTAGACCAAGTTTGTTTTGAACTTATTTCAGATAATCAAAACTTTTTTAACGGAATATTTTATTTTTTTACGTAAACAAATCCGAAGCATATTTTATGTTGGAAATAAAATAAATCTGGAAAATAAAACCAAGAGTAAAATCCTTGGATAATAATTTACCCCATAAATTACGAAAATTAATTACTGTTTTTAATTTAAATACCTTGTTTTATAACATAACTTAAATTAAATATTACGGGTCATACACGGGAATAAAGTTTTACTAACTCCAAGTTATATTATACTTTTCTTTTCAATCTTCAGAAAAGTAAGAGAAAACATGAACTCAATTCAATAAAAACTGAGAAATGTCAGTGCTAACGATTTCTCTCATTTTTAAGTAAGATGTTTTCTATAAATAAATCACAGTTTATTTAACAAATTTGTTTTATTTTATGTGCGGTAATTCTATAGATGTGTATAATTATATGTGAAAAATAATGTCATCCAAATAAGGTCTTCTGCTTCTTCGATACGCAATAATTTTTTTGTCAAAATCGTGAATAACGTCTAAGCACAAGTTGGGTTCTATCTCATTAATTACGCGCCTAATCTCATTCGTTAAAACCGGAATTGTTTGTGGATTCTTCACATACACCTTGCTGTTCACGTAACCTTATAGAAAATAATGAAGTGGCGTCAAGTCAGAAGATCTCGGCGGCCAATTGACGGTACCGTTTCTGGAAAGAATTCTGTTCCCAAATTTGGTTTCCAAAAAGGCCATTGTCTGCTGGGCCCACCACGCTGCCCAAAGTTGGTTCAGTAAAATCCAAAATGGAGTTAATTGTATGGCGGACAAAAAAATTATCTTTTCGGATTTTCTCTAAAATTGGTATGGGGGAGTTTTCGGGGTCGGACACAACAAATCTAATATTATTTTTAAAAAAGCAATATGGCAAATCCAATATGGCGGATAAAATATGGCGTACTAAATATTTAACATCTCCTCATTTGGCCGAAATTAGTATAGGGGGATTTTGAGGGTTTAAATTACGAATTTAAATTTGTTTTTTAAAAATTTAATATGGAGAATCTAACATGGCTGGCTTAAAATTTAACATCTCTTGATGTTGTTCAAAATTTTTGTGCAAAATTGTTTCCGCAAAATTCAATATAGCAAATGCAATATGGCAATCTAAAAATGTTATATTTCCGGATTTTATCGAAAATTGGTACTAGGGAGTTTTTGAGGGTGTAGATTGGGATTAAATTATGAGTTTAAAATTATTTCTTTGAAATTTAATATAGCGGATCCAATATGGTGGGATGAAAATCTGACATTATTCATATTCTTTAAAAATCGTAGATTACGAATTTGAAATTAATTTTATACAATTTAATATGACAGATACAATATGGGGGATTACAAATTTTACATCTTTCCAATTTTGTCCAGATTGATATTAACGGATTCTTGGAGCGTATATTATGGATCATAAACTTATTTTTTCAAACTCAATATGCAGCAGAAATAGTTCTTTCAATGTAAATATTGGGAATTTAGTGTGGTCTATAACTTGTGATGAGATAAAATGGATACTTTTTTACGACTTTAGTTCTAAATTAAATATCAAGAAAAAAAATTTTTTTAAAAAAATTGAATCGCCTTCTAAAAATACTATATAAATTTTTATATGAAATTGAAATTTTTAAAGTCGACGCCAAATTATTACTAAATAAAACAAATAACTATTAACACAAGATACAAACAAGTTCCATTAAGCAAGCTATTACAAATAAAGTCTTTTTCAATATTTTTTATGAATCATATTTTGTCAAATATTAATTCGGCACCGACTTCAAAAACTTCAATTTCATATACAAATCTATATTGGTATATCTAGCTTTTTAGCGCGTTTTTAGAAATTGATTAAATTTTTTCAGAAATATTGTATAATAGTTGTTTTTCATTTAGGTAAAATAGGTTTGCCATTTGAAGTAGATGTTTTGTAATGCAGTGTTGCCGGGGGGGGGGGCGGAAAATAGATCCGATTTTGCCTCTTATACTATAGTTTATTCAAGAACTAGAGAGAGTAATAAATCATTTTTTACCCTTTTTTTTCTTCGCAAAATACCTGTGTTCTTTAGTCCGGTGTCTTTGGCAAAATCTGTTAGACATACATATTTTTCATAGGAATAGGTTAGAAATTTTATAATCAAAAATACCGGTCTATATTAATGGACCATTTGGGTTGGATGTGTGGATGTGTGAAGTGTTAAAAAGGATTTTAATCCTTGTCATAGGCGTCGGAAGGAGGTTTATTTTATTACTAAGTATTTATGGCATAGATATATTATTGCGGTAATAAACTTAAAATAAAAAGTTTTTATAATATTATTTTATTTTTTATGATTTTTTAATAATTCACATACATTAGAAAATATAGAAAATTTTGACATATTTAACAAAAATCACAACTGTATTTTTATTATTTTTAATTTTGGCATAGAAACCGTTTTAGGCACATTCAGAATAAAACGCAGCCTTTTTTCTCTCTTCTAAGTTATAATTTAAATACTTACAAAATACTCATTGTCAAGAATACAAGAAGTTAAACATATATATAAAAAAAAATAAATTCGTCCATATAATGTGAAATTTTTTTTGGACTATAGGTCATTTTATTATTAATTAAAAACATTTTTAGGACATTTGACGTTTCAGTTTATTTATTTCTTAAACCATCTGTAGAATTACAATTAAACACTAAAAAGAGATTTAAATGTAATTAATTTTTATATGTTACAGAAAATTTAAATAATAAATTGTGTTTACCCTGGTACACATTACGTATCTAATTTGTAATCAAAGTCAGTGAAGCTATGTTCGCTTAAATTGATTATAATTGGTTCCTCTGTCTCACGGATCATGAGATCTAGTTTCCACATTTTCTTTTATTATATGGATTTTTCCAAATTTTCTGCAGTAACTTTATTCCAAAAAATCTTTCAAAAGTTTTGTTAAATTACTAATTTTGTAAGTTGTGTTATTTCTAGCAACTCTACCTTTTACTTGAGAGAGATATTTCCTTCGCCAACGGACATTTTCCGGACGATCTATAAGAACAGATTTCCCTCTGAGCAATTTCCAGAGTTCAGTTCTTTTAATTTCCGGTAAATCCCGATCTTCATTGATTTTAGTTAGAATTTTGTCGACGGTTGGGATCTGCTTCTCATAATAAGATGTATGTACAACTCCTTTTATTGCAGTTTACATCATTTCTTCCAAAGAGGGTTTTCGTCTGCCTGTGATCGAATGTGATTTGGGAGTACTAACAATTCCAGTCGTTTTTTTCTCCTTCAGTATTCGATACATAGTAAATTTTCCAACTCCTGTCATGTTGGAACACATCTCAACAGAACTTTTAACATTATTATCTAGATATTAATATTTTAAGACATCATAAACATTCATCGTAATAAGTTTTTCGTTGAGGAAAAAATGCCCTGATTTAACGATGTTGGAATAAATAAAGATGTGGAAGCCATTTCTTTTGGGTATCTCACTAATCTCATATAATATATAAAAACAAGCACAAACAAGATAAATCACTAAGGACACACTGTAAGGTGTACTTTGCTCACTGACAGAAATTAAATTGAACTATCAGACACTCTATTGTTGCAGTAAATTTATGAAACCTTATAATGTTTAAATATAATTAAATATAATATACCTGCGGCACTGGAGTAGGTAAGTTGGTGGTTTCAGTAACAGTTTTATTACTCTCTCTAGTTCTTGAAGAGAGTATAGGAATGTGTATGCTTGCGATCACCCCTCCCTTTCCCAAGAGCTTTGAGTTCCGGAAAATAGAAAGATTCTGCCTTTTATATTAGGAATGTGTATGCTGCTAGCACTCCCCTCCCGTTGACAACTTGTTTTTCTTGCGATAGCCGCTCCCCCCAAGAGCTTTGAGTTCAGGAAAATAGACACGATTCTGCCTCTTATACTAGGAATGTGTATGTTGCCCGCATTGTCTCCCCCTGTCGAAAATTCGTTTTTTCTTATGATCGCCCCCCCCCTCTCCAAAAACTTCAAATTCAGAAAAATAGACCCGACCCTGCCTTTTACACTAGAAATGGGAATGTTGCAGATGTCTCTCCTCCCCTCCCCGTCGACAGCTTGCTTTCGCTTGCCATACTGTACTTTTGTGATATCACCGCCCGCCCCCCCCCCCAAAGAGAGAGGCTGGATCCGCCCCTGTGTTGTAACCAACTGATTTTTTCTTCTAGCAGAATTATTGTTTTATTTTGTAAAGTCTTATTTTCCTGCAGTTCTGATATTACAGCATTCTTACTATTAATTAACTCTTTATATAAATCGGGATTTTCATTTTCTATTCTTGACTTTTCGATTTTTTTCATAGTATTGCTTATTGTTTCTGTTTGTTTAACTTCACTTTGAACATATGAATATTGTACTATTCCTTTGCTTCCACTAAGAACTTTTATGTTGTTTTATTATGAAAGCATGCCTTACACTTATGATACCTTATATCTATATTAAAATTACTTTTACAATAAGAACAGGTTTTATCTTCCAGAGCTGGCGGAATAGCTTTATCCTTGTCAGCCATGTTGGATTTATTGTGTATTACTTTTAGACACAAAAAACTCAACAAAAACATAATGGATATCTCTGGTTTTATATCTGTGTGACTACCGACACAAAAAAATACATAAAAATACTACACATTGGAAGAATAACCCTATTTTTTTAGAAAACTAGACATTCCTTGTTTTATTCCTGTGTGCTTCAGCTAACTCCAGGATTCCGGTAAAAAAGATTTTTAAAACAATTTTTAAAATATTTCTTTTCGCATAAAGATAATATAGACAAGTATTTGATAAAACAAGGTGTAATACACAAGACCAAAATGAAAAAATTCCCTCTCTATCTGGCAGTACCTAGACACGCAACTTAACTTTCCGCACGCGATGCCATCGCGTAAATATGGGAGCTTGGCCAGAGCCAGATAGGGGCTTTTTGATAAAACGTTTATTTATATTAATTGGTCCAATATCAATAAGTCTTGAAGACTAATGGGCCTGGCGTGAGTCCACCTTAAAACAGGCTATAAAGTCACGGCGAGCGGAACGGCAGACAGCGCGTAAGTGTTTCAAAAAGCGTTTAATTGAAATTTTTAAAAGTGGAGCTCGTTTATGGAGATATGGTAGAAGTGATGGTTTTAGCTGTTAAAAACATATTGAACATAAATACACTCATCGGCAAAATTATTGAATATTTTTTGTTCTCAATATTGCCTGAAGATAATTTTAAAATAACGCCGTAAACCTATATATGTGCGGATATTATTCATCTTGTAGGCGTTTATTTTCACTTGTAAAAAGTTGGTTTTTAGTTCATATTAATGATGTTTATTGGAAATAATCTAAAATAGTATCTCTTTAATTTTGGCACAGTATAAAGACATTCGAAGCATAATTTTTTTAACAACTTTAACGTGCTTTCATCTTTAGCTCTGCCGCTACCAGAGTAGCTGATTGTAATTTTCATTCGGTATAAAATGACTCGTTCAAATGCAGCGCTATCTTCCATACTATAAATAAATATTGTATTTCATTTCGAGATTTAACTGTTGACAAATCGAAAACTTTTAGGTACCGGACATGTAATAGAAAAAAATGTTCAGAATTTAGTAAGAGATCTGAAAGTGTACAAAAAATTGGAATTCACTATTTAAAAAATCAAAGTTAATATTAGCACAGCTTCTTTCTAGTCACGCTGTAAAATTTATAATATTGGAAAAAACCGTACCAAAAAACGAAGTCGATGTGTCTCAATGATTTTTCAAAAAATTCAGTGTTTTTTTAAATAATGGATTTATTGAAAATTTTACGTCGTAATTGTATATAAATGAAGTATATTTTATTTAGTTATTATAGGCTATTGACTATAACTCTTTGAAAGAAATAAATTAATAGTATGGCGGAAGCCCCGAGATACCTTGTAAAAACCAAGAAAAAACATCAATATTGGTTGGACAGTGAAATAGAAGAAGAGATAGAAGAAAAGAGGGCAAAACATCACGAATACCTAAACACAAACAATGATTCAGACAAAATCAATTACAAGGAATCCCAGGCAAAAGTCCGGCGAATGATTAGCGAAAAGAAAAATGAATCGTAGCAATGGAAATGTGATACACTAAATGCACATTTAGGAGGAAAAAGAAATATAGAAAGCTGGAAGTTCCTAAAGTCCATGAGACAGGAAAGGAAAAAAGATTTAATTTCAACCATCGCACTCAGAAAATGGGATGATTATTTTAAAACACTTTTGAATGAAGATGGAACAGAATTTATGGGCAACCAAACTAACCAAGATATAAGCACGTCAGTTTCCCTCATACGAATAACAATAAAAGAGGTGAAAGGAATTTGTAAACAGTTAAAAATAATAAATCGTCAGGACCAGGAAATGTACCGGCTGAAGTAATAAAATACGATTCTGAAAAACTATGGAAAAATTTAACAAAACTTTTCCAAAACTACATCAACGGAGGCGATATTCCAGAGGAATGGAAGGAAGCCTAATACTTACTGAAAAAATGAATAGAAAGAGAATATAGCGACATGGAAGTTGAAGAGAGGCGCGATTCAGGACAGGAAGGTCAACGATTGATCACCTTTTTTGTGTCAAAAATTATAGAGAAGAAAATGGCCGTAAATCAGAAAATATATTTTATGTTCATATATCTGAAGAAAGCATATGGTAGTGTCACACAAAACAAACTATGGGAAGCATTAGAAAACACAAACCTGAACATCAACCTAATTAAAGCGGTGAAAAACATGTACGACTACAGCTAAGATTCAAATTGGAAGCATTATCTCAGAAGGTTTTAACATCACAAAGAGTCTCAAAGCGGGATGATGTCTATCTGCTACGTTATTTAAGATATTCCTCGAACAGACGCTAAAGAGCTGGAAAAGAAAATGCAGAAATATGGGCATACCGATTAACAACAATACCATATATACATTGTCTTTTGCAGACGATCAAGTACTCATAGCGCTAGATTACGAAGGTATGGAATATATGAGAAAGAAAATAATCGAAGAATACAGGAAATGGGTATGGACATAAACATAGGAAAAACGGAATATATGTGTAATGGTGGCGAACAGAGAGGCCTGATACTGGAAGACAATCAAGTAATTAGACACTGCGATAAGTACAAATATTTAGGACTAACTATCAAAAAAGACGAATGTATGGACAGGGAAATAGAAGAAACAATCAGCGAAGAAGAGCCGTCACACTCCTCAGCAGTGTACTGTGGGACCAAACAATTTCCAGCACAAATAAACATCGAATATACAACACGATTGTCAAAAGCAAAACTACTTATAGCTGCAAAGTATGGACTCTGAAAGAGCAAACGAAAAATAAAATTGAAGCAACAGAGATCCAGCTTGGAAAGAATTACCAACAACAGAATCAGCCAAATTACGAATATGCAGCATTCAATCATAGACGAAATTAGAACCCAGCAGTTGAAATGGTAGAGATACGTATAGCGAATGCCAGAGGAGAGACTGCAGAAGCAGTCTTAGTTGGAGAGAAGGAATCCGTCAAGAGATGAGGGATAGAGTACTGGAAGAGAATCTCTGAACAGATTGGTTATCGGAAGCCGTCGAACGTTGTCAAATATACATTTCCTCCAAATTTTACACAACTTGGCAATATGCCATGTGGGATTTTCAGGGATGATTCCCCCTATACGAAGTCCCAACCCCCCAAGGCAAAGAAATCACAAACGCCACTATTATGAAATTGAGTAGAAAATTCTCTAAAGATGTAGAAGCCATATTTGGGTATATAAGCAGCTACAAAGCGGAGGGGTTAGTCAATCGAAATTAATGAGTTGAAATGGTATAAACTGATCACTTATGTTATATTTTTGGTGTGGTGACTTTGACGTCTCAGAGGCGGTCTATGCCCCATTGATAAAAAGGCATATAAATTTTATTTCGGTTGTGATATTGGGGTTCAAGACAAACACTGGGCGCCATATATCTGCTGTAATGAATGCGCTTTAAGTTTGAGAAACTGATTAAATAGTAAAAGAGGATATATGCGGTTTGCTGTCCCAATGAACTGAAGATAACATTTAAATCATGTTAATGATTGCTATTTTTATATCATACCTCCCATTGGGTAAGACGCAAGTATATAAAAGAAGAAAAAGTCATTTATCAACTATCCAAATAAACCATCTGCCATGAGACCTGTGCCTCTTAGTAACGCCGTTCTTTTTCCAAAACCCCCAGAAACATTCACTTACGAACCAGATAATAATTGACAAGTATAAAATACGATGAGCACCAATGGTGGATCTGTGGCGACTTGAAGATGATAGTACTTTTATCTGGATTGCAACATAGCTACACTAAGTTTTGCTGTTTTTTGTACCTATCGGACAGCCGGGCAATGGTACTTCATTACAAGAGAAAAATCATTAGAGTCAGGTGAAAAGAATGTACAACATATGCCATTGGTAGATTTTGTTTCTACCACTGCATATCGAATTGGATCTAATGAAAAATATTATTAAGGTACTGAATAGAGATAGGCCAGCTTTTCAGTACCTGTGTCAAAAATTTCCAAGGCTAAGTGAAGTAAAAATTAAAGGAGGTATTTTTGTTGGGCCACAGGTTCGAAATATTCTGAAAGACAAACATTTTGACAGTACTCTATCAGATATTGACAAAAATTCTTGGAATAAATTTCGCCTGGTGGTCACTAATTCCCTCGGAAATAAAAAAGAGCTAACAATTACGTTACTCTTGTTAAAAATATGTTCTCATCGTATCACAAAATGGGTTGGAATATGTCTCTCCTACCATCTCCTACACTCACATCTAGACTTTTTTTTTGACAATTGCGAAGCTGTAAGTTATAAGCAAGGCGAACACTTTCATCAGGATATATCAGCAGTGGGGAAAATGTACCAGGGAAAGTGGAATACTTCCTTGTTAGAGATACTCTAGAAACAATTCACAAAAAAACTAGATATTTAGTATCTCGGCATGTTTAAAAGCATGTACTTTTTATTATTTTGTTAAAAATAAAACAAAAAAAATTGTTCGTGAAAATTACAAATATTTTTTAAATTTTATTGTCAATTTTGTATTCAGTGTCCAAAATTATCAAAAAAATGCAGTTTTCTTACAATATACAACAAATAAACTAAATTTGTTGCGTAGTGTTATTGGTACTCCAAATATATTGCCTGCATTTATTCTTCTTTCAGACAGTTAGATACGCTAGAAACAATTCACAAAAAAACTGGATATTTAGTATCTCGGCATGTTTAAAAGTATGCATGTTTTATTATTTTGTTAAAAATAAAACAAAAAAAATTGTTCGTGAAAATTACAACTATTTTTTAAATTGTATTGTCAATTTTGTGTTCGGTGCCCAAAATTATCAAAAAAATGCAGTTTTCTTACAATATACAACAAATAAACTAAAATTTGTTGCGTAGTGTTATTGGTACTCCAAATATATTGCCTGCATTTATTCTTCTTTCAGACAGTTAAAGGAAAGAATATACACCAATAATAAACTGTAATATTGGGCAAAGAAATCGATTTTTTGAAAATCTCAGGGTATCTTAACCCTTTAAAGTTATTTCAGTTAAAATGTGGAGATTTACAAGGATCTTTTAACGACTGTGTCAACCTTAGTAATAAGGTTGATAAAGATTTTGCTTCACATGAGCTCTAATTATTTTTTGTAGCGAAACAGCTACGACCGAACTTCGTTTATTACAATTATGTTTTAATATTTTTTCTTAATAACACTTTAATACTCAATCTTTAAGCAATGAAACGAATTGCAACAAACTATTTTAAAATAATAACATGATTTAGGAATACTTTACAAATACCTTCTCCAAAATTCACAAAAAATTGTTTAATATAAAGTATAAATTTTTCAACCAGTAATATGTATCTAGTTTAATCATCGAAACTCGATTAGCTCTGTTCTAAAATTGCTTCACTTGACGTCGGACTTTTTCTGTTCATTAAATCTTAAATATTTCATTAATTCTTTAATTATACGTTTTTAATATATGTCCGCCTTCTTTAAACGGAAATATAAAATAAAATCCGTAAATAAAAAAGTGGTTCAGATTGAAATATTATTCTAATTTACTTTTTTAATTAGTTTAGAGCAGTTGTATAGGAATGAACTGATTTTTCGATCATTACAACTAATTTTTAAAACATAACATTTTTCAAAGATTCCGCTTAAGACTAAATAAATTTTTAGCGACATTTTTATAACCATATATACAGGGTGTACGGAAAGTACCTCCTAACTTCTCGGAAGCATACAAAAAAGGTGAAAGTAAAACTACTCCGTCATAGAAAAAAAAATCCTAAAATGCCCCTTAACACAGAGCCCTAAAGGAGTACCTAGAAGTTTACCTTCTGGGGTCTAAGTTTTGCACCGACTTGTATAATTTAATAAAATTTTAGTGTTTTATGAAGGCCATCAAGACTCATTAAACCATACTACAGCAAATGTTTTAGATTATTAGAGAAGTCTGGAATGGACTTGCAGCCACACTCGTCGGGCCTAACTTTTGACAGGTGTCATTTTACTGTGCTGAAAATTATTTAAATACTAAAGTTAGTCCTCTTCAAAAAAGGCACTCTTTATTTATTTCGATAATACTGGCGGCTGAAGAAAAAAGCAATGAAGGCAACGGGAACCCACATTGCTCAACTTTTCCCAGGAATTGCAACGGCCCCCAGTCCCGGGCAGCCCTTAGATGGGCAAGGGGTGCGAAGAATCTTCCGGCTCAAAATGGCAAAGTCCAAACTAAGAATCGCAACATGGAATGTGCGATCCCTCTACGCATTTGGAAAGTTTGAGAATCCCTTCCAAGAGATTTGCCGCATGGAATTATAAATCACGGGTATAAGCGAACTGAGATGACCTGGTTGTGGAACATGTAAACATGAAAAAGGCACCTTATACAACTCTGGAACGGATGATGGCGAACCAAATCACAGATATGGTGTAGGTGTTTTCTTGGTTTCAGAACTGACGAAGTGTGTACGTAACTTTGTTCCCATAAATGATAGAATTCTACTGCTACAGCTGGAAGCAAGCCCATTTAACATTAATATACTTCAAATAAATGCACCGACCGCAGAAAGAAGATATGACGACGAAGTTGAATCCCTATATAGACAAATAGACACAATATTGAAAACTTAAAAACAATGAAATCACTTACATCATGGGCGATTTTAATGCAAAGATAGGTAAGGGTAGCAGAGCGGACCTGATAGAATATGGTTTAGGTGAAATTAACGAGCAGGGTGACAGACTCTTCGAATTTTGGCAAGACCACACATGGTTCAAATTACACAAATGAAGACTATATACGTGGAGAGGGCCAGGAGATAATCCCGCACACGTTGTAAGGAACCAGATTGATTATATATTAACAAACAAAAAATTTAGGAACTGTATAAACAGAGTCACAACCTATCCTGGAGCAGACATTGGATCTGACAATAATCCCGTGATTGCTGATATTAAAATCAAACCTAAAATAATAAAAAGTAATAGTCAATACAGCAAATTTGAGATAGCGGAAACCGATAAAGAACTGTTTATAAAAGATCTGAACAACTACATAAAGAACATAAGAACTGACGAGAACGTAGAAGAAATTTGGAAATCGTTTAAGGAACTAACCAACAAACTAATAACTGAAAATACTGTACGGAAGAACAAACCGAAAAAACAGAAATGGATGACAGCAGAAATATTGGACCCCACGGAACAAAGGAGACAGTCGAAAGCAGATCGAGTGGAATATAAAAGAAGACAAAGAGAAATTAAACAAAAAATTCGGATAGCCAAAGGGAACTAGATGAGAGACAAGTGTATCGAAATGGAAGATCTAGAAAGGAAACATGACACATTCAACATGTACAAAAAGGCCAGAGAAATAACAGGTCTATATAATAAGAATACCACTAATATCCTTGTGGACCCTGATGGTAAAATTATCTTGGACGAAAAAGAAATTTTTAAAACATGGGTTAAATATGTGAAGGAATTGTTTGATGATGACAGACCGAATGAACACAACTCCGATGATCTCGCTAATATAAACGCTATATAGACATGGGACCGGAAATTCTAAACAGTGAAGTTCTATCTGCCATAAGATCTGCAAAAACCAGGAAAGCCACCGGGCTTGATAATGTCCCAACCGAGCTGTTAGAAATAATCCATGAGGAAAATATAGGAACCTTGGTCAAACTGTTTAATACCGTTTACGCGACTGGAGATATACCGGAAGATTGGCTGAAGTTTGTATTCGTCCCAATCCCAAAAAAAAAGCGAGCAAAGCGATGCAGTGGGTACAGACTAATAAGTCTAATGAGCTACACTTTGAAGGTCTTTCTCAGAATCATCCATAGCAGGATAAGATCTATATGCGAAGCGGATTTAGATGAAACCCAATTCGGATTTAGAAACGCCCTAGGTACTAGAGAGGCTTTATTCGCTCTAAATATACTTCTGCAAAAATGCCGAGACCAACATATGGATGTATTCGTATGTTTTGTCGATTACGAGAGGGCCTTCGACAGAGTACAGCACAGAAAACTCATAGACATTTTAAGTAACGTAGGGGTAGACAGCAGAGACGTAAGAATTATTAACAATCTATATTGGCGGCAGAAAGCAACAGTAAGGCTAAATGGAAAACTCACAGAAGAAAGTAAAATTCTACGAGGCGTCAGACAGGGCCGCATACTATCTCCACTGCTTTTTAATATATACTCAGATAAAATCTTTAAACGGGCTACTCAAGGACAACGAATGGGAGTACAAATCAATGGAGGATATATAAATACAACACGATATGCTGACGACACTCTTATCCTAAGGGACAAACTACAAGACCTGCAACAACCGTGTTAACACTGAGGGTCAAGAAATGGGGCTCAACATAAATATCAAAAAGACAAAATTTATGGTCTTTAGTAGACAACCTCATCTTATCGCTTCAATACAAATAGAGGGAAAAAGTATAGACAGGGTGACTCATTTTAAATATCTTGGATGTTATATAACCGAAAATCTAAATCCAGATAAAGAGATAAGGTGTAGAATAGAGACTGCTAGAGCAACTTTTCAAAAAATGAAACCACTTTTCTGCAATGATAACCTCAACCTAAAACTACGACAGAGAATGATAAGATCATACGTATGGCCAGTGTTACTATATGGGGCAGAGATCTGCACAATTAAGGCTGCCACGATTAATCGGTTGGAGGCTCTCGAAATATGGTTACACCGGCGAATGCTGAGAAAACCTTGAACAGCTAGGCAGACCAACGAAATGATACTCAATAAGGCCGACACAACTCGTGTACTATTAAACACTGTGAAGTGTAGAAAAATCTCATATCTTGGACATATATTCAGAGGGGTGCGATATAGAATTCTTCAAATAATCATGATGGGTAAAGTAGAGGAACGTAGAGGGGTAGGAAGGAGACAGGCTTCCTGGTTGAGGAATATTAGTGAATGGACAGGTATATGTAGCGCGGGGGAACTGTTCCAGCTAGCGCAGAACCGTGAAAGACTTGCCAATGTAATTGCCAACGTCAGGGGGACCTGATATGGCACTTGAAGAAGAAGGCGGTTTTCGAGATAAATCAGTTTTTATGCGAAATACTCAAAAGTAACTAATGCTAAACACAAACAAGTAAAAATATAATACGCAGGGTCTTGATGTGCTTTAATTTAAGGAGAACCGCTGTCTGACTCTTCGAAGGCAAGAAGATGTTATGCTGAAAGATTTCCAGCTCAGACATCGACAAGCCCAGAAACCTTTCAAAGGGTTGATCGGGCTCAATGTTATTAAAATGCAAAAATTATGAAAACGTTTAAATGTTATTTTGGCAAATGTTTAATATGGGTTCCACGTACTTCAATACATTTTCTTATTCTTCGAATATCTTCCCACTGCACTGCAAATAATATTTCGCTAGTAGTTCTTCTCTAGTATTTACTGGTGTTAAATATACTAAATCTTTTAGGTGTCCCCAAGCGTAAAAGTTTAAGAGATTTAGGTTTGAGGACCTTGGTGGCCATAAAACAGACTCACTTCGACCAACTCATCGAGGGCCAAAAACGTTAGTTAAGTGTTAACAAACAATACGGTTAAAATAAGGTGAAACACCATCATGCATATATCATATTTGCATTCTTCTATCAACAAGTACGTCTTTCAATAAATTATTCAAATTTTACTGCAAAAATTGTAATAAATCTCACCATCGAGTCTTCCTTCCAAAACAAAGAGATCTATGAGGTTATTTTCGATGATGCCAGTCCTCACATTTACAATAAATCTTTGGTGGTGTTTGTTTTGAATCATAGCGCGCGGGTTTTCATCAGCCCAAAAATGTAAATTGTGTAAGTTTATTATGACATTTCTTGTAAAATCGGCCTCATCGGTAAACAAAATAAGGTTAGAAAAATTTATATTTAGGTTATCTTGCTGTATAAACCGTTGGAGTATGAGTTGAAGTCTCGCGGAATAATCATATCCGGAGACATAGCATGTACTGGTGAAGTAACTATTCTGTTAGACTTTTATGTACAATCCATTTTGTAACATTGTTTTGTGTCGCGAGCTTTCTTATGCTGCTTGCAGAGTTGTCAGCAATATCTTGCAAAATTTTTTCCTCTACGTGAGGCTTTTATGCTCTCCTGGGAGGGCCCTGACCGCCACAGCAAAAATAACCCTGAATAAAATAGATAAAAAGTTAATTCGTTAAATCTGATAATTATTTTTTATTCATCTTTTACCTGTTTCCCCTAGGCTTGGATCAATCCTTTGATAGGTTTTTGAACTTGGCAATTTTCGAGCTGAAAATCTTTCAACATAAAGTCTTCTTGCTTTTGAATAATTTTACAGCCCTTCACCTTAAATTAAATGCATATCAGCAAACTCTGCATAGGAATATTCTTCGATTTCTCAAAATTATTTCTACTTAAAGGCGGTTTTGACAAATTTTGTCAATAATAATGATTATGTAGGTATTAATAGTAACAACCTAATTTTTATCTGTTTGTTTTTAGTATTAGTAACTTTTGAGTATTTCTCTAACAACCAATTTATCTTGAAAATCGCCGGTTTTATCGAAATAAATTAAGAGTTCCTTTTTTGAAGAGGAATGACCATAGTATTTAAAAAACAGTTTTCAGCTCTGGAAAATAACACCTCTCAAAAATTATGCTCAACAAGTGTGGATGCAAGTCCTGACTTCTCTGATGATCTAAAACATCTACTGTAGCATGGTTTAATGAGTCGTTATGGTCTCTATTAAATATTAAAATTTCATTAAATTATTCAAAAACTTAGAGCCGATAAGGTAAATCGGTGGGTACCCTTTTAGGGCTCTGTATCTTCGTTAAGGGGCACTTTAGGAATTTTTTTTCTATGAAAAGTAGTTATTTCGACCTCCTCTGTATACTCCGGAGTAATTACGAGGTACTTACCGGACAAACTGTATAATTGAAACATATTTTTCTATTTCTAAATACTGATTAAGTGAGTCTAAGTTCAAGTCCTAAAAAAATATAAGTTAAAAGAACAGGTTATTTTTTAATGATAGTTATATAACTGAGGTCTCATCATGGTCCTAAAAAAATTAATACAATGAATAATACTTTTAGGTTACTCTCTAATGCTCTTAAGACGTTGTTAGTGTAATTTCTTCTTTTGTTATCCACTTTTATATATTTTCGAAACATATGTCTCATTTGTGGTGATATTATGTTATTTACCAGCTTTGCCCAAACGGCTTACCTGCTTTAGGCCCCCTATTGTAGCAAATGACACCATCATGTTAATTTATTTCTAAGTTTGATGTGTCTGCTATCGAATAAAATAAAAATTTTTATCATAATCAAACAAAAATTATAAATTTTTGGGCCTTCAACGTTAGCTTACCTGCTTTAAACCACCTTCCCCTAAATCCACTGTATATACTCAAACTTATTTCACCGGTCTGTTATTCTTCATTTATAGGTGATCCTGCTCTTTGCTTTTGAGCTTAATGGAGTTTGTATTTCTAGGGCCCTTCTTATTTTTGTATTTCCTTTCCTGTCTTTAACTGTGACACTTTTAACTAATCCAAATCAATCCAAGGCGAGTAGCTACGCTACTGGCGATGTGAGTACATTCTCGAACGTGCCGGCAACTTCTACTTGGGCGGACCAAGACTTTTCCCGAATGCGCAAGAAAAAACGAGAATCACATCTTCCGATTTAAAAAGGCAGCAATTACATGCCAGAAAGAGTAGATTCGAAATTTTCTCCTTTCTGTAAAGTCAAATATGGCTTATATTTCTAGATTCTTTCTTATTTTTGTATTTTGCAGTCTTTTTGTAATTGTTATACCTTTTACTGTTCTAAAATTTTTCATTTAGATTGCTTATTCCTCTTCATCGTCAATAACTGAGATTCATACTTAAATATTAGAACTGGTCTATAAATTATTCATTTTCGTTTTTCTAGAGATTTTTTTAAATATTTTGTTCATTGTCTGCTTAAAGTTTTTTTTTTCTATTTTGTTCTTACTTTTTTTTGCTGCATTCTCTTCTCTTACATTTTTATCTAGAAGTACTTAATATCTTTACTTGATTCTTCTATTTATCTTCTAAAGGGTGTTTTTTATAAAGGTATAGAACTTTTAAATGGAATAAAACAAAGATGAATTTTTAAATTGACATGAAATTTACTTTATTCGAAAGATAACCTTCTGGCATTATAATTTAAATATGACTTCTGGCATATGACCGCCACGGCTGGCTCGGACGTAGTCTAATCTGGAGGTCCAATTTTCGATTCAATCGTTTCGGGCTTATCGGCGTAGACTAGCGACTTCACATATCCCCACAGAAAATAGTCTAGCGGCGTTAAGTCACACGATCTTGGAGGCCAATTCACAGGTCCGAAACGTGAAACTATGCAGTTACCAAATGTTTCCTTCAATAAATCAATTGTGGCACGAGCTGTGTGACATGTTGCGCCGTCTTGTTGAAACCACAGCTCCTGCACATCATGGTTGTTCAATTGATGAACGAAAAAGTCAGTATTCATGGCTCTATAGCGGTCACCATTGACTGTGATGTTCTGAGCAGTATCGTTTTTAAAGAAGTACGGACCAATGATTCCACCAGCCCAAAAAGCACGCCAAACAGTCAGTTTTTCTGGATGTAACGGTGTCTCAACATACACTTGAGGATTATCGTCACTCCAAATACGGCAGTTTTGTTTATTGACGTATTCATTCAAACAAAAGTGAGCTTCATCGCTAAACAAAATTCGCTTATGAAAATCGGGATCAACGGCAATCTTGTTTTGGGCCCATTCACCGAATCTACGCCTTGCTAAGTGATCGTGTGGCTTCAATTCTTGCACGAGTTGGATTTTGTAAGCACGTAAACCAAGATCTTCCCGCAAAATCTTCCATAAAGTGAATAGACACATATCCAATTCCTGTGCACGATGGCGGATAGACTGATTCGGGTTTTCCTCTACGCTACGCTCTACAGAAGCAATGACTTCTTCTGTACGCACTGTACGACGTCTCTCTGGATGCTTATTATCATTTAGAGTAAACGTGGTGCGAAAACGTTTCATAGTTAATCGAATTAATTGCTCTGATGGACGATTATGTTGACCGTAAAATAGACGTAGTGCGCGATACGTATTTCGAACAGAACCATGATTTTCAAAAGAAATTTGCACAATTTGGAAGCGTTGTTCAGGCGTCAGTCTATTCATGTTGAAATGCCAAACCAAACTAAACATAAATCACTTGACAGTTGATGAAAATGGCCGCCAGTTAAAAAAGTGTTGCCAACTTAAAGTTCTAAACCTCTATAAAAAACACCCTTTATTACTCCCATTAGATCCAATTTTTGTTTAGTGCTATATCGTGCTTTTTGAATATTGTATTCCAAATTTTCAAATTTGTTTACAAATTTTTCTCCTTCTCTGCTGTAACTATATAGCCGACATCTAATTTTTTTACTTCTTGATTTCGTCAATAAAAATTTTCAATAATATTGGGCTTAATAGTTCTCTCCGCCGTAATCCTTCTTTTGTTAAAAATGCTTCCAATACTCTCTTCTGACTTAGAATGTGATTACTTTCGTTTCTGTATATGTTTTCAATGGTTCTTATTATTATCATGAATTCCCCTTCTGCTCTGTATTTTCCATGGCTTTTCATTTAGCATTCTATGAAAAGCCTTCTCAATATCAATATGCCCCAAATATACTTATTGTTGCATTTTACTGGTTTTTTACTTATTTGTTTCAGTGTAAATATGTGGTCCTGCATATTTCTACCATTTTGAATACCATTTTACGATTCTTCCAATGTATTCCCAATTATTGGTTTAATTTTTTTATTGATAATTTTCTGATATATCTCCATTACCTTACTCAATAGCATTATTAATGATTTTTGCCAATTTGCATGGACCTGTTCTTTGATCCCTACCGAACCGTTTTTAATAATTTAAAAAAGTCACGGCTCATCATTTGGGTCTTCTTTCGAATCGGTGTATTATGGCAGTTGCAACCTTGATGTCTGGTATTTCTTCTCAAAGAATCAATTTTGACCGTCAATAATATTTTTTTCAGTTTTCAATTTGTGTTCCAATTTTCCGTTCCAAAAATTAACATTGACTCGACTAATAACTGACTTATTCTTTTTGTTTTCGATTTATATGTATTATGGACGTCACCGTCATCATTTGCCGGCATTTAACTCATTCTAATATTGGACATAAACCTCCTTAAGATTTTTCCTTTGTACCCTACTACTGTGCATTTTGAATCCATTGTGCATCGGCGATCCTTGGACCATCCTTCCATCTCGCTCTTGGTCGTCCTTTATCTCTTTCTCCCGTTCGCGGTTTGCATTGTGTGATCTTCCTACACTATCTACCATCCTCTCTATGTAGCAGATGCCCCGCCTAGCGCCATTTCGGTCTTAATATACGTATTTCAGCGTCACTTATATTTTAATTTAATTTATTATAAGACTAAAGCCTAATATACACCGTGCCTATTTGTTGCTTGTCATTGTCAAAGATCTACTCAAAACTGTTACTAAAATTATACTGTAATTATTTTGAGCTGCCTCGGTACAAAGTTCCGTCTCGGCACTGCTGAGAATAATATGATTCAGGATGTCAAAGGAAGGAGGGCTAGGGATAGTCAGTGTCCTGTTTTTTGTTTCGTTAGTAATTCAAGCAATCGACATCCTATTTTGGATGGGATTCAAGAATACTAAATTTGAAACCTGCAGTACTTGCTCTATATAACGTTGCAGAGTTGTTCAAGCACACGGAAGCTGTAGCGAGTCGCGATACAGTCCCGCAACATTCACGCTTATTAAGAGTTTTGATGATACTATTTTCTCTCTCTAAAATCGCTCACTGAATCCGCAGAATAATATACAATACTTTTCACTAACAATTCCAATACTTATATTAACTAATTCCTAACACCGATAAAACACAACTATCTTATTACTACTTCTTAATATACCACTATGCAACTAACTTAAAACTCTTACCCTATTCCTATTTATATACCGATAGAATTTTTGTACAAATCTAGAACTTACTAACATAAAAGTGGAGATCTATCTAGAAATATGACTCATCTCATCGGAATATTTGTATACCAGAGTTTATCAATAATTCTCCTAGTCATTCGTAACAATATTTCAGTTTAAAATAAAACAACCACTACAGCCCGATTTTTTTAAAGTGATTCTTAATTCATCTTGCCTGATATATTTACAGTGTTCTATGGTAACGGCTCTTATTTTTAGGCTTGATACATTATAAGCTGCTTCAATTTCCAAAGCCCTGCCCAACGTTTCACTACGCTTATACGCAACATAAGCTGTACCTCCTGATATCTGAATTCCAACAGTAAAATACTGAATTGTTCTTCTCAGAATTATTCTGTAGCTTCTGGGTAAGCCAGATGAACAAGAAGTCGGACATCTGTTTCATATTCTTGTAAACTTTCTACACTTCTCTGTTGGCTTGACTTGAGCAGTGACTGGTATAACTGGCACCCATGTTGATCTCCAAATTTTCTTTCCACCGCAGCATTAAGGATTTCATAGTCTCTCTGTTGAGTTATAGGTATGATTTGCAATAACTCCAGTGCGGGTCTATGAAGTACAATTAGTAACCTAGTAGCCATTTCTTCGAAGTTCCAGTTATTTGCAGTAGCAATAACTTCAAATTGTCATTTGTACATTATCCAAGATGTTTGAATGTCGTAAGGTGGGGGTTTGATATTGTCAGGTGGATATTACTTTACCGAAGGGCCATGCGTCTTAGTTTTATGGAATTCTGTTTGAAGGTTCTTCATTTTAGATTCTATCTCGCTTACGATTTCTATCATCTCTTGTCGCACGTTTCCAATGTCTTGTCGCACTTCTCCTCTGTCTTGTCGCACTTTTTCAGTTTTTGTAGAATTTCGCCTACGTTTTTTCGTACTTCATCAATCTTTTTCTTGAACTTTTGCGTTTGTCCTCGTAGAATTTGATCAAAATTTCGCTGCTTCCGTACAATGACCTCTTGTATCCATTTGTATAATTTATTATCACCTGTCATGTAATGTTCTTCTTCTACTGGTTTGTTTTTAAAGCGACGTTCTTCTTCTTCTTGCACGTCTTTTTAGCGACGTTCATCTCCTTCTTGTTTTTC
This sequence comes from Diaprepes abbreviatus, assembly GCA_034092305.1. Classification (NCBI taxonomy): domain Eukaryota; kingdom Metazoa; phylum Arthropoda; class Insecta; order Coleoptera; family Curculionidae; genus Diaprepes; species Diaprepes abbreviatus. The sequence continues at coordinate 6,997,291 of JASJET010000012.1, read as the reverse complement.
TTGAAGGCAACGGTCTTCTTTTTCAAGACGAGCTTCTTCTTCCTGTTTCTCTTTTTGATGACATTGTTCTTCTTTTTTGTGACCTTCTTCCTTACGTTCCATAAAATCAGCCAGGTTTTACTTCCTCGGCTATTTGTTGCCTAGTATTTACCATCAAACTTCCAGAATATTCTCGAAAACTCGTTTCTAAACTTCTTTATTGATGACAAATTCCATGGCGAAATCCGTTTTTCGCCATCTCTTTGAGTTTTCAAATAGAATGTTCTAGAACTTTGCCAAAAAACTCGGTTCTAGGTTTCTTTCTTATTGATAAATCCGATGTTGAAGTCCGTTTTTTTCTACCTCTTTTAGTTTTTAAATACAATGTTTTAAAACTTTGTCGAAAATTCGGTTCTAGACTTTTTTGTTAATGACAAATCCCTTGGTTAAGTCCGTTTTCTTCAATCCCTTTTAGTTTACAAATAGAATGTTTTAGAGCTTTGTCGAAAATTTGGTTATAAGCTTCTTTACTGATGAAAAATCAGATGGTGAAATTAGTTTTTCGCTATCTCTTTTAGATTTCAAATAAAATTTTCTAGAACTTCGTCGAAAATTCGGCTATAGATTTTTTTTTCAATGACCAATCTTTCTAATAGAATTTTCTGGACACCCGGTGATAATCCTTACTTCTGACACCAGTCTTTACGATTTTGTCTTTTTAAAGTCGTTCACTAGGTCCGCAGAATAAAAAACACCTTTCACTAACAATTCCAAAATCTATATTAACTACTTCTTAACACAGCTAAAACATAACTATCTTATTACTTCTTCTTAATATCTCCACTATTCAAATATCACTATACTATTCTCTTAAAACTCTTATCGTATCGCTATTTATATACCCATAGAATTTCCAATACAAATCTAGAACTTACTAACATAAAAGTTGAAATTTATCTAGAAATATGACTCATCGCATCAGAATATTTGTATATGAAGGCATATCAATGAGTTTCTCCTAGTCGTTCGTAACAATATTTCAGTTTATAATAAAATTATCACTACAGCCGGATTTTTTAAAAGTGTTTCCTAATTTATTTTGCCTGATATATGTATAGTTTTATTCAAATGAAATTGAACAATATGTACAAAATAAGACAAATGATCGCATATTTGAATAGCATGCATATTTACAAAAAGACTCAAATGGGTCCATATCTCACAATTTCTATGTAATACCTCTATTATTCATTTTAGTATCCATAAGGTCTATCAGCGAATTTCTTCAAAACCCAAACCTCGTGAAAACAAATCAGCATGTAGAAGTAAAAGACACCATTCACTATATAATATCAACATGTTCCCTGTATTTAAAATGATAGGAGGTTCACTTTCATAAAATATCACCATAAATCTTAATAAATTATATATTCAGCTTCTAAATATCGACGTAATTTTTTACAAGAACCCACGCCTAAAATTCCTCTGAATAATAAATCTTCGTAGATAAGAAAATCACTGTTATAATGTTTCAAAAATTGGTTTTAATAGCCCAAAAATCAGATCAATCTAATAAAACTACTTTGAAACAACTTTGTAAATTAGAATAATATTTCAATTTAAACTACTTTTTTATACTGAATTTTTGTTTTAAGTATCCGTTTGAAGGAGTTGGATATATTTTCAAAACTTATAATTAAAAAATTTATATTTTTTTGTGGTAAAATATGACATAACGAAGAATATGCTAAATCTTACAATTTTAGCAATGCATTCCTATAAAGAAAGGATTTGTCCAAAGAAAATTTGAAAGAACTCAACAATTAAATAAGAATAAGACAAGATATAGCAACGCCGAACAGTGAGACAATAAATAGAACAGGGCCCAAAGTATTTAAAAATAAGTTAGCAACTGGAAAGAGTTCTATAATAAAGCTTGTAGGCGACAAGGAAAACAAATGCCAATAGTCCAAGCCATAGGTAAATATAGTGACATAAATTCCGAGATGGATGAGACCTACCCAGGGGTATTGGGGACAGGGGCGTATCCAGCCTCTCTCTTTGGGGGAGAGGGTGATATGATATCACAAAAGGACAGGACTGCAAGCGAACGCAAGTTGAGGATGGGAAGGGGAGACACTCTGTAACATTATTTTTGTGAATTTGAAGCTCTTGGGGGGGGGGGGGCTATCGCAAGAAAAACAATTTGTCAAGGGAAGAGGGGTGCTAGCAGCATACACAGTCCTAATATAAAAGGCAGAATTGGTTCTATTTTCATAAACTCAAAGCTTTGTGGAAGGGGAGGGGCGATCACAAGCGTACATATTCCTATACTCTATTCAAGAACTAGAGAGAGTAATAAAACTATTACCGAAACCTCCAACGTACCTTCTCCAGTGCCACAGGTAGCTGAGGACTGCCGTAAATCTAATTATATTTAAATATTATAAGCTTTTATAAATTTACTGCAACAATAAAATTTCAGATAGCTCAATTTAATTTCTGTCAGCGAGCAAAGTACACCTTACAGTGTGTCATTAGTGATTTATATTGTTTGTGCTTGTTTTTGTATATTATTTGAGATTAGCGAGATACCTAAAAGACGTAGCTTTCACATCTATATTTATTACAAAATCGTTAAACCAGAGCATTTTTTCCTCAACGAAAAACTTATTACGATGAACGTTTATGATGCTTTAAGATATCAACATCTAGATAATAATGTTAAAAGCTCTGTTGAGATGTATTTCAACGTGACAGGAGTTGGGAAAACTGCTATGTACCGAATACTGAAGGAGAAAAAAACAACTGGAATTGTTAGTACTTCCAAGCCACAGTCAACCACATGCAGACGAAAACCCTCATTGGAAGAAGAGATGTAAACTTCAATAAAAAAGGTTGTACATACATTTTACTATGGGAAACAGATCCCAACCGTCGACAAAATTTTAACAAAAATCAATGAAAATCGGGATTTACCTGAAATTAAAAGAACTGAGCTCTGGAAATTACTCAAAGAACTTAATTTTTGCTGGGAAAAACCAGATAGGAAATTTGTTCTTATAGATCGTCCGGAAAATGTCCATTGGAGAAGGAAATATCTCTCTCAAGTAAAAGATTGCTAGAAATAACACAACTTACAAAATTAGCAATTTAACTAAACTTTTGAAAGATTTTTTTTTAACAAAGTTACTACAGAAAATTTGGAAGAGTCCATATAATAAAAGAATACAAGAAAATGTGGAAATTCAATATCATGATCGGTGCGATAGAGGAACCAATTATAATTAATTTGAGCGAAGATATCTTTATTGACTTTGATTACGAATTAGATACGTAATCCGCCATCTTGTACCGCCATATTAAATTTTTTAAAAATAATGTCAGATTCGTAATGTATGATCCCAAAAACTCGCCATATCAATTTTGAAAAAAAAATCAATTTTTTATCCGCCATATTGTATACACCATTTTGAATTCTTTAAAAATAATTCCAGATTCGTTTTTTCGACCCCAAAAACTCCCCAGCCATATTGAATATTTTCTAAATATTTTGGATTCGTTATGCGCGATCCCAAGAACTCCTCCACACCATTTTGAAGAAAGTCGGACAAAATTAAATTTTCTTATCTGCTATATTGGATCCGCTATATTGAATTTTTAAAAAATTATTTCAGATCTGTTGTGTGCGAGCCTGAAAATTTCCTCATACAAATTTTGGAGAAAATGGGACAAAATTAATTTTTTTTGGCTGCCATATTGTCAGCGCCATCTTGGATTTTACTGCACCAATTTTGTCTAAAAAAATATGGGACCACCGCAGCAACTTCCTGAACATAACGTAAAAAATGTCATTCAAATCGGTGTCGTTGTTCCGGAGTAATCGGTGTACATACATTAAAAAAAATGTATAGTCGACGAATTGAGAACCTCCTTTTAGAAGTTAGTTAAAAACACGCTTAAGTAGACAAAATCGAAAAAATGCAATATTAGGAACATAGGGGGATCTATAGAAAAGAGAAAAAATTGGTTTATGGTCCACGAGACTAAAAAGTTGGGCAACGTCTGGTACAGATTTTCTTTTCTTAAAATAGAAAGTATGGTGAGAAAAAAATAGTTGACCTCAAAACGACCTGGACCTAGTTTGATAGAGATTGGTGCAAGGTCAAAAAAAGATATTTAAGTTACCTGTACATCAAGCCAACCACTTGGTATTTCCTGTCCTACTATTTAGTCATAGAAAATTCCTTTCACCTTGAAGTGACCTTGAGTGAAGATAAATTTAAAATCATTATTTAGAAGATATGGTTTTACAGCGCGAGAGAATATAATTGTAAGTCCAACTAGATGAATATCTTCAGCTTTTAAGTCTAAAAAACATGAAATATCTACACAATTTTCATTTTTATTTATTTTGGTAGTTAAGTATATAAAAGTAAGCAACTTATTTCAAATTGGGACTAGAATGGTCTACGAATAGTTCTTTCAAGATTATTTTAAGCTAAGAATCATTAAAATCCCATGAATAATCTTAAAAATTAATTTTAGTAATATAATTTCGTAATCTCATTATGCACCAGAGCGTGTGTCTAATTTCTAATAAAATATGACAAGTATGACGTTTATGTCTCATTATTGTTAATATTTTCTTTTAACAAGACTTCAAACATGTAATTCCTGTAAAAACATTGTCCTTAAAGAGTTTCTTTATACTATGAAAACACAATTTCAAAACAATTTCCTTCATTTTTTTTTTCACGATTTTCAGTATGTAGGTAATAATATTTTACTACTAATAGTAGGGGAGCCCAAGAGGCTAAATGAGTAGTTACTCGAGCGTTGTCGGGACCTATTGGATTGTGAAGATTAGATGCTAAATAGAAAAAAAGTTTATATGATGTATGCCCCAATACTGGTGGGGGAAGCGAGTATAAATTTTCAAAAATGTAAAAAAAAAATGAGTCACAAAGACATACTCAAGCGCGTCAGACATTAACAATGTATAGGCGCAATCTGTTTCTGGTAACGGAGGGAGGGATGGGGGTGGCCACACGAAGGGGTGGAAAAAATTAGAAAAAAAAAGTTATTCGAGCGCGTCAGATATTCAGGAAGAATGTTAAGTGAACCGTTAAAGATGTCATATTAGAAAGACTGAAGATTTTGACGCAACTAGAACTCATAGCCGATTTTTGAAAGTGTAAAAAAAAAACCTGACTTTGAAATACTCGAGCGCGACAGATTTATATACAGTCGGTTCAGCATGATGTCCTTATCGTGTAGACCTATAATCTGACAACTGTGTGGAGAAATTTTTTAAAACTGACAGTCTAATTTTTTTTTATTACTGAACGGAATAACTTCAATGAACATCTAATAATATATAATATCATAAAAAAATATATACATGTACAATTTTATCATGTATTTATGAGAAGAATGTTGAATGAAAACAAAATTTCGAAAAGACGTTTAATCTTCATCATCATCAATGGAATCGTCTTCAGATTGGGAGTTCGAATCATTTTGGTCATTTTCATCTACATCTTGCGTATCTGTAATCAGAAATGGTTATGATATTTAACAATATTTAATTTATTTCATGATATTATTAGTATTTTAAAAAGAAAACATACCTGAATCTGGAGTATTCCCTAAAATGTCAGGTGTTATGACAATATCTTCATATGCTTGTGGGAGTTGATTTCCAACGAACCAAGTCATCTCCAACTTTCCATCCACATTTTTCCACCCGAAATCTGCTGGCGATATCTCAGTGACGATTCGAAAGTGGGCATTCCTCCATAAGCATGCGACGTATTGCGTTCGTAATAATTGTTGCCGTAGCTCTGATTGGCATGGGGGAAAGTTACAAGCGCCATAATAACACTGCGCGTAATAACCGTCATTTAATGATGTTTCCTCTAAAATTTCAATTTCAGGGTAGGTGCTGCGTGATTTTCTTCGAACCGGCTTGGTTCGGCGATACTCCAAAATCACCATGTATTTTTTTAATGTTTCTGGTGTAAATTTTATTAATTTTTCATGTATTTCTTGACCACAAAATACACAGTTCACTCTTTTATCACTATTATCACTCATTGTAGTAATACATATAAAACTTACTGTATTTAATTCACTAAACTTTTTGAAAATACAATAAACAAACGTTATACATCTAAGAGCACAAACGCGTTGTTGTGATCAGCTGGAATAACATCATGGGGGCAGAAAGTAGTATGGGGACGGTGCGATAGAGTGAGAAATAGAGAAAGAGTGAAAAGGGGAGTGATTGATGAAATTAGCTTTTTCGGCTTGCAAAAATCGTCAGAATATATTATTTCCATGGTCCTTACATGATTTCCATTAAAATAAAAAAAAAATCAACCGCGCTCGAATATGTCCAGGTCACGTTTTTTTTTTTGCAACATTGTCACTCGCTCATTTTCTTATGTCACGCTAAAACCGACAGAATATTGAAATGTACACTTTTCTGTATGTAATTAACTTACCTTGTCTTAATCTGACGAGCTCCAGTTACTTTAAGGATCGATTTTTTTTACTAATCTGATCGGCTGCCCTAGACACACCCCCTATAGTTAAGGTTCATAACCGGTTGATAATTCATAACAGGGTACAAACTTTCTTCCTCTATAGTATTCTGCCGAGCTTGCATAAATCCCAAAATCCCCGCTTGGGCTCCCCTACTATAAATAATTTCAGTTTAACCACAACTCATGAATAGAAATATAATAAAATAAGATTTACCGAAGTTTCTACAATTTCCAAACATATTTTTTAATGTCAATCTTTCCAATTAAGATTATTATCTCCCATGACCAGTGGGATTGTAAATAAAAACATTTATTTTAACGCGCCGTGCGTAGTATCGTCGGATGTAAAAAATTCTTAAAAAACGTAATTAGTTTCGTCCCATTCAATTATAATGGAAATTATTTAGTGTCAGTGGGTGGGACACCCTGTATAATGAAGTGCTGGGAAGCGAAGCCCATGGGGGTTTTCGAGAAAGACTTATGTGCGAAAATTTTGTGCTTACTTAGAGGTGTAATTAGTTTTGAAGGCAACTTCTGTAAATATGTACAATTTTCAAGGTAATATCCTAGCTTTGGTTTAAAATTAAATTTAACAGTTCTTTTGATGAAGTTAATATCTTAGCTTTGTTGCTATATAAAAACTAAAATTTTAATAAAAAAATAACAAATGACCAAGTGCGCGCAAACTAATGCCTGCAAAATGGGATTGGCATAAACAGATTAACAATACTTTGTTTGTAATTGCTTTCTTTCCATAATACGTATATATTAGTAGTTATTTGTTTCATTTAGAAGGAACTTGGCACCGATTTCAAAAATTTCAATTTCATATAAAAATTTATAGCTATTTTTTACTTTTTAGAGGCCTTTTAGAAGTCGGTTCAATTTTTATTATAAAAATTTTATTTTTCGATTTTTAGTTTTGAATTCATTATGATGTTCATAAATTATTTGAACTAAGTACTAATCGAGATTAGTGTACCTCGCAATGACTCCAAGGTGGCAAAAAAGTACCCATTTTATCCAAAGTTGTAAATCACCTTAAAATGAACCACTAAAAATTCTTTGATTCTTAGAGTTTTACAAATACCAGTGAAATTTTGTCAAAAGAATATTTAGTCTGTTATAGTAAATCCACTATCTTAAATTTCAAATCAATTTTAGATTGGTAATATAGGCCCCAAAACCTTCCAATATCGATATTTAAAGAACTTGAGATGTAAATTTCTTAGCTCGATATATTTTATACTGCATATTGAGTTTTGCCCCAAGAACCTCGCAATATCAATTTTAGACAAAATCGGAATATGTAAAATTTTCAGTCTCTCATATTGTATCTTATCAACCTAACAGTTGTAAAAAATTAACTTTATATTCGTAATATACGACCCCAAAAACCCCTTAATACAATATCTGAAAAAATGCGAATAAGGTAAAATTTTCAACCAACCATACTGGATCCACCATATTGAATTTCCAAAAAAAAAATTGTTTTAGCGTCTTAATCTAATCAAAATCTAAGCCCTTCAAAGCCTCCTTGAATCAATTATAAATGAAATCCGAAAATTTAAAAGGCCGTCACATTGGATCCAATATATTAAATTTTCTTAAAATAATTTTATATTCGCTATTTACATCCTTAAAAATGATCCAGTCCCACCTTTGAATAAAATCGAAAAATGTAAAATTTTTAGTCCGCTATATTGGATTCGCGATCTTGAATCCTGAAAAATACTTTTAATATCATAATTTACACTCTCAAAAACCCCCATATCAGTTTTGGAGAAAATTGAAGAATGTAAAATTTTCAGGATGCCATTTGAGTCCGCCAGATTCAGTTTTTCAAAAAATATTCTAAATTCGTAATTAACTCTAACAAAAATCCCCCAATACTGATTTTAGACAAAATCGAGAAATGTAAGATATTTAATTCGCCATCTTGGATTTTTTATCCGCCATATTGGATACGCCATGTTTATTTTTTTTTTAAATAAATTCAGATTCGTAATATGCGATCCCAAAAACTCCCCCATATCAAATTTGAAAAAAATCGGACAAAATTAATTTTCTATCCGCCATATTGAATTTTTTAAAAATCACTTTAGATTCGTTATATGTGACTCCGAAAACTCCCCCGTACCAATGTTGGAGAAAATCGGACAAAATTGTTTTTTTTTCCGTCATAATGATTTTTTTAAAAATATTTTGGATTCGTTATGATCCGCCCCGAAAGCTCCCCCACACCAATTTTGGAGAAAATTGGACAAAATTTAGTTTTTATGTCCGCCATATTGGATCCGCCATATTGAATTTTTTAAAATAATTCGAGATTCGTTGTGTGCGCGCCCGAAAATTCCCCCATATCAATTTTAGAGAAAATCGGACAAATTTAATTTTCTTATCCGCCATATTATCAGCGCCATCTAAGATTTTACTGCACCAATTTCATCCAAAAAAATATGGAACCATTGCAGCAACTTCCTGAATATAACGTAAAAAATTTCATTCAAATCGATCCTGCCGTTCCGGAGTAATCGGTGTACATATATATAAAAAAAAATTATATAGTCGACGAATTGAGAACCTCCTTCTTTTAGAAGTCGGTTAAAAATAAAAATTGACCAAGATATCGTGGAATAAACAAGTAAAAAATTCAACAAAATAGAAAAGGAAATTGCTTTTATTGTGGCTTTTTACTAAGAAAGATGAAGAGAGGAAATATTACAAAAAAATGACAAAACGCCTTCGGGAAACCGACTTTTAAAAAAACGCTAAAAAGTGAAAAGTAATATAATTTTTCCTATGAAACTGAAATTTTCGAGGTCGGCACCAAATTAGTATCTAAAAAATGTGATTTACATAAAAAGATTGAGAATACTTTATTTGTTATTGCTTTCTTACTGCAGTTTGTATGGATCTCGTGTTAGCAGTTATTTTATTCGTTTAGTAATAATTTGGCACCAACTAACCTGAACTAACCTGAAAGGTCTCAAAAAGTCTCCATGTTTAGAAGACGCCTATTATTTTTTTAAACTTAGCATTCTTAATATTAGCATGTTTTTGATGAGTATAGCGACAATTAAACTCACCTTTCGTCCTCAAAGGAAGTAAGGAGAAAACGATTGGTGTTGTACGCCATGATTAAAAGTTAAGCTGGTTCAAACTACAGTACCGACACTGAGCTATTTATAAAAATATACATACCGTATGTTCTTGACCCCACAAAATTATTCAAAAATTTTGAATTGCAATAATTTGCGG